>PVJD01007254.1:0-86888 GCA_004026545.1 Mormoops blainvillei | reverse complement strand
CGAGGGCAAGGTGTGCTGTCCCAGATGGGTTCCCACCTTGTGCCCTGAGCAGCCGGGAGAATTACTGGAAAATTCTCTTGCTTATTAATCTTTCTTAAACACATGTGGAGTTCACATTTATTTAAATGTTTAATGTTGAAGTGTTTTGGGTTTTTGCTTAGAACTTTGGTGATGTTTTTGTGACTGGAAATATGCCTTAGGAACTTCATTCTTGTGTCTATCAATGAACCTAAGGCGCAATTGTTTTCATTATACATCATTTCACTTAAAGTCTCAATTTCCAAGAACCTATCAACACCAGTAAGGACTTACTGTAATTGTAAAAATTTTTCCAAATGTGAAGTACAATATTTCATATGGATTATAATTTACTATAATTTTGATTTTGATAAGAACTATAAGAACTTGTAAAACAGATATTACTAATTATACCTTGTGCTCTATATAATATTTACTATGCAAAATGTATATTGTGACCAACTTTACTTTCTAAATAATAATGACACCACTAAAGCAATCATACAGTTATGTAGCCCAACAATTAGTAGTACTGACAAACTAATAATAGTTTTGTTTTGCAACATAATTTTTAAAAATATAGAAGAATAATAACTCTTCTATTATTTCTGATTGATAATATAAAATTCTAGTTTTCCTAATAAGCTTAAAATATTGTAGAGAGAGTATAACAGCTACTTAGTACATTATATCATAATATATAGTTGTAAGAATGACTATATAAAGGTAATGAATATCACACCTCCCATTTCTTAGCTCTTCTGATAATGTGGAACTGCTGTATAACAATAAAAAATGGAATTTTAGTTGCTGATGTGGCTTATAGTTACAATTTTTCACTAACAGTCTAGGTAACTTTGATCAAATTATCTAACCCATCTGAACCTCATTATCTTCTTTGCTATAAAGGTAATATTATTTTTACAAGGTCTCTCAGACTCTTAAATGCTGTAATGAATGTGAAATGCATTGCAAAATCAAAATACTTTAAGCATTTAATTTGTTGACTGTATTAAATGTTTTACAAAAATATTATTGTTTTAATTGTAAAATAACTAGGTATTTAAAATAAAAACATCTAAAATTGCGTCGACATATTAGAAGTTTTGTGATCATCTTACATTAGATATTAATGTAAGATATTTTATTAAAATTTCTTGGAGCACATGAACTACCATTCTGCCTCAGTAACTTTGCCTTAGCAGTTTCCTGTATCTGAAGAGCCCTTTCCCTTATACGAGTGGCTGGCTCCTCACCTTCTTTAGTCTTTTTTTAACTTGAATTTACAAGGGCGACATTGGTCAATAAAACACTATCTGCATAATGCATCATACCCCTACCACCCAAAGTCAAGCCTTGACCATTCTCGTTTATCCCCCTTTCCCTCTAGCTATCACCACACTGTTGTCTGTGTCTGTGTGTCATATACTTGTATTTTTTGCTTAACCTCATCACCATTTTTCACCTAACCCCCAAATTCCCTTCCATTCTGACAGCTATTAGTCTATTTAATGTATTTATGCTTCTATTTTGCTTGTTAAATTATTTTGTTGATTTGATTCTACATATAAGTGAGGTCATATGATGTTTGTATTTCTCTGACTGACTTACTTCTCTTAGGTAAATAAGTCTTAGGTCCACCCAGGCTGTCACCAAGTAGCATTCCACTGTGTAAATGCACCACAGCTTTTTTATCCACTCATCTACTGATGGACACCGGCTGATTCCAGATCTTGGAAATTGTAAATAACTGCAATGACTGTAGAAGTGCATATATGCTTTTGAATTAATTTTTTAGTTTTCTTAGGATATATTCCCAGAAGTGGAACCATGGAATCAAAAAAATAGTTTTGTTTTTAATTTTTTGAGGCAATTCCAGGCTGTTTTCCACAGCGGCTGCAACAGTCTGCATTCCCATCAAAAGTGCACCAAAGTTCCCTTTTCTCCACATCCTTGCCAGCACTTGTTGTTTGTTTATTGATGACAGACATTCTGATAAGTGTGAGGTGATACTGCACCATGGTTCTGATTGGCGTCTCTCTGACGATTAGTGGTGTTGAGCAGCTTTCCCTACGTCTACTGACCATAGCTCTTTAGAAAAAGCGTCTGTTTAGATCCTTTGCCCATGTTTTAATGGATTTGAAAGAGAAATTAAGAAGGCAATCCCATTTACTGTTGCAGGGAAAAAAATACCTAGGAATAAATTTTAACCAAGGTGGTAAAAAGCCTATACTCAGAAAATTATATTATACTGAATAAACAAATTGAGGAAGACACAAATAAGTGGAAGTATATACCATGTTGATGGGTTATAAGAATTTACATCATTAAAATGTCCATACTACCCAAAGAAATCTATATATTCAAGGCAATTCCTATTAAATACCAATAGCATACTTGAAATATCTAGAACAATTATTCCAGAAATATATATGGAACCATAAAAGACCCCAAATAGCCTCAAAAATCTTGGGAAAGAAGAACAAAGTGGGAGGTAACACATTACCTGATATCAAACTATACTACAAGACCATTGTAATCAAAACAATCTGGTACTGGCATAAGACCAGATGTATACAACAATGGAAAAGAACAGAGCCCAGAAATACATCCATGCCTTTATGATCAATTAATATTTGATAAAGGAAGCAAGAACATGCAATTAGGTAAAAGAAGTATTTTCTTTTATATTTTTATTCTTTTACATATTTTATTGTTGTTCTATTACAGTGGTCTCAATTTTCCCCCTTTGCCCTCCTCTGCCCAGTCCAACCCCCATTCCCACACAGTTAGTCCCCACACTGTTCATACCATTCATACATACATGCATATATATGGGTCATTCATACATATTATTTGACTAGTTCTTTCCCCCACCTTTCCACCATTGTCCCCCTATCCTTCCCCTCTGGTCGCTTTCAGACTGTTCCGTGTTTCCATGCCTCTGGTTCTACTGTGCTCATTAGTTAGTATCTGTTCATTAGATTACTCTTATAGGTGAGATCACATGGTATTTCTCTTTCACTGACTCACTTGTTTAACTTAGCATAATAGTCTCCAGTTCCATCCATGCTGTCACAAAAGGCAGGAGTCCTTTCTTTTTGTTGTATAGTATTCCAGTGTAAATATACCACAGTTTTTTGATCCACTCATTTACTGATTGGCACTTAAGCTGTTTCTAGCACTGGGCTACTGTAAATAACACTGCTATGAATATAGGGGTGCATAGGTTCTTTTGATTTGGTGTTTCAGCACTCTTAGAGTGTCATCCCAGCAGTCGAATCACTGGGTCAAAAGCAATTCCATTTTTAGTTTTTTGAGGAAATTCTATACTGTTTTGCACAGTGGTTGCACCAGTCTACATTCCCACAAACAGTGCACTAGGGTTCCTTTTTCTCCACATCCTTACCAGCACTTGTTGTTTGTTGATTTGTTAATGATGGTCATTCTGATCAGTGTGCAGTGGTATCTCATTGTGGTTTTGATTTGCGTCTCTCTGACTGCTAATGATGTTGAGCATCTTCTCATATGTCAATGGGCCATACGTATGTCCTCCTTGGAAAATGTCTATTCAGGTCCTTTGCCCATTTTTTAGCTGAATTGTTTATCTTCCTGGTGTTGGGCCATATGAATTCTTTTTATATTTTGGAGATCAAACCATTGTCTGAGGTATCATTGGCAAAAATATTTTCCATATGGTTGGATACCTTTTCATTTTGCTGATGTTTTCTTTATCTGTGCAGGAGCTTTTTACGTTGATATAGTCCCATTTGCTTATTTTTCCCTTTATCTCCCTTGCCCTAAAAGATATATCAGTGAAAATATTGCTGTGTGGGGTATCTGACACTTTACTGCCTATGGTTTTCTCTAGGAATTTTTATCATATCATGACTTATATTTAAGTCTTTTATCCATCTTGAGTTTATTCTTCAATTTCTGAATAGTGACTATGTATCCCTCTATTTTGCCAAATTCATTTATTGAGTCAAGTAGTTTTTTGTTAGAAACTATAAGGTTTTCTCTGTACAATATCATGTCATCTACAAATAATTAAAGTTTTAATTTCTCCTTTCCCATTTGGATGCATTTTATTTATTTTTCTTGTCAGATTACTGTAGCTAGAACTTCTAATACTATGTTGAATAAAAGTGGTGAATGTGGTCACCCTTGTCTTGGTCCTCAACATAAGGGGAAAGCTTTTAGTTTTTGCCCATTAAGTAGGGTGTTGGTTGTAGCTTTTTCATATATGGCCTACATTAAGTTGAGGTATGCTCCTATATACCCACTTTGCTGAGTGTTTTTATTGTAAATGGGTGTTATACTTCATCAAATGCTTTTTCAGCATCTATTGATAGGATTGTGTGATTTTTGTCTTTCATTTTGTTTATGTGGTACATTATGTTTATTGATTTGCAAATATTGTACCATCCTTGTATCCCTGGGATGAATCCCACTTGATGAGGGTATGTGATCTTTTTATTGTATTACTGGATTCGGATTGCCAATATTTTGTTGAGGATTTTAGCATCTATGTTCATCAGAGATATTGGCCTGTAGTTTTCTTTCTTTCTTTTGTTTTTACCTGGTTTGGGAATTAGGATAATATTGACCTCATAAAAAGAGTATGGGGGTCTACCCTCTTCTTGAAATTTTTGGAATATTTTGAGAAGGATAGGAATTTGTTCTTTAAATGTTTGGTAAAATCTGCCTGTGAAGACATCTGGCCCAGGGCTTTTGTGTGCCAGGAGTTTTCTGATTGCTGCTTCACACTAGTTGTTATCAGTCTATTCAGGCTTTCTGCTTCTTCTTGATTCAGTTTTGGAAGGTTTTATGTTTCTAGAAGTTTGTCCATTTCACCCATGTTGTCCAATTTTTTGACATATAGTTGCTTTTAGTAATTTCTTACAATCTTTTGTGTTTCTGTGGTACCGGTTGTTACTTCTCCATTTTAATTTTTGATTCTATTAATTTGGGTAGTTTATTTTTTTTTTCTCCTTGATGAGCCTGATTAAAGGTCTGTGAACTTTGTTTATCTTTTCAACAAACCAGCTCCTGTATTTAGTGATCATTTGTTTTTTTCTCTCTCTCTTTTTTTTTAGCCTCTATGTCATTTAATTCTGCTCTGATCTTGAATATTTCCATCGTTCTACTCCCTCTGGACTTTGTTTGTTGTTATTCCTCTAGTTCTTGTTTATTTGAGATTTTTCTATCTTTTTTAGGCAGGCTTGTATTTCTTAGGACTGCCTCACCATATCCCATAGGTTTTGGGCTGTCGTGTGTTCATTTTCATTTGTTTCCAGAAAATTTTTTATTTCTTCCTTGATCTCATTGTTAATCCATTCATTATTTAATAGCATGTTACTAGCCTCTATGTATTTAAATGTTTTTGAGGTTTTTTCCCTTGAGGTTGGTTTCTAGTTTCAAGCCAATGTGATTCAAGAAGATGCTTGATAAGATTTCAATTTCCTTGAATTTGTTGAGGCTTGTTTTGCCACCTACAATGTGGTCTGTCTTTGAAAACGTTCCATGCGCATTTGAAAATAATGTATATTTAGCTTCTTTGGGGTGAAAGACTCTGCATATATCATTTAAGTCCATTTGATCTAGTGCTGTTCAATGGCATAATACCCTTGTTGATTCTTTGCCTGGCACAGACAGCAGCTCTGTCTAGGAGCTGAGGCTGGGCATTGCCATGAACCCCCTTGTTGTGCCTGTCTCTAACTTCTCTGCTCTGCTGGCCTCAGTGAACCAGGGCCTGAGGAACGGTATAGCTCATTGCGTCTGATAAAGGACCCTTTTACAGCTTTTTCTTCTTTCCCCTGTAGAAAGGTGCCCAGCACGGGGATCCTGAGCCTAGCCTCACTGATCTGCAGAGCCTGTAATCCCACAGATGAGGGCTGGGCTGGCCGGTCTGTGAGGGGACCTGCCTGGCTGCAGCAAATCTCAGGCATTCGCCTCCTGGCCGTCCAGTCCCAGCCTGTGATTCTTTAGCAGGAGACTCAGGCTTGAACTCTCCACTCTGTACAGACCCCTGCTCACCAGCTGTGCTGGGTTGGTTCCCACAGTTCCTTCAGTGTTACTATATCCCTCTGAATTCTTTGTTTGCAGAGCCACTGTGCATGTGAACACCGGTCCCTGCTGTCCACCGGGTCCTTACCGAGTCTCACCTCAGTTCTCCTTTTAAAAGAATTTCTATGTAGCCCCCAAGCTGCAGCACCAAGCCCTGGGGGACCTGTTATCCATGCATTCTCCCTTCCCCAAACTCACTAAGCCTCTCTCTGTCAGGGCTGGGCACAATGTGTTAGAGCCCCTGGCATTTTAGATAAAGTTTCTCTCTGGTTCTCTTCCAGATGGAGCTGTGAAGAGCCACAGTGATACTATAAATGGGGTGGTGTCAGGGTGCTCTCGCTGCTCATTCTAGTGATTCTCAGCCTCCGGTAGGCCTGCTCCTGCCACACTGTTTCTGCAGCCTGCACCTCCTTGGCCATCTGCCTCCTAACCCAAGGCTCATCGCTCCTGAGCCAATCAGTGGCTGCCCCAAATCCATGTAGCCAGAAGTGCTGGGTTGGGCAGCAGCAGCTGCAGTTGCTCTGCTAGGAGAAGCTGGGTCACCCACTGCCAAGTGCCCGGTGGGAGGGCAGGTTCTTTCCCACTCACGCACACTTCCCACACTCTTGTTGCATGTGCACTCACATACACTCTCACTCTCTCTCCACTGGATTTTTTAGTTGACTGCTCTGTGGTTTAGCTTCAAGACCAGTCTGGGTCTAGGAGGAGGTGGACGGAGTTTCCGGCTACTCTGCAGCCATCTTGGATCCTCCTAAAGACCGTATTTTCAATAAACATTGTTGGAAAAATTGGTCAGGTACATGTAAAAAAAATTAAACTAGACCACTGACTTATACCATACACAAGAATAAATTCAAAATGGATAAAATATTTAAATAGATATTGAGAAAACATAAACATTCTAGCAAAAAACATAGGCAAACTCTCAGATATCTCTCATAGCAATATTTTTGCCCATATATCTCCTCAGGCAAGGGAAGTTAAGGAAAAAAACAAATTGGATTGCACTAAACAAAAAAGCTTTTGGACAGCAAAAGAAACCATCAACACAATGAAAAGGCAAACCCCTGCATGGGAGAACATATTTGCCAATGGTACATCTGAAAAGAGATAATTTCCAAAATATATGAAGAACTTACAGAACTTAACGCCAAGAAGGAAACAACTCCTTTAGACTTTGCTCAGTTTTTTTCCCCTCAAGGAGTCTTTGCTGACCATACTATTTAATGACACAATTGTAGCATTCCCTCCTACCCTTCCACTGCTCGCTGCTTCTCTTTCCAATCTTTTCTTAATGTTTCATTTAACATTTTTAACCATCTGAGATACCACAAGTATTTATTTGTTTATCTTCTGTGCCTGCTACCTCCTCCACAGGAATATAAGCTCAAAATAAGATAGGATTTTTGGTGGTTGTTTTATACACTACTCTTCTCTGTCAAAAGCCATCATCAGGAATATTTTAGTCCACCTATCTATCTATTCAGTATCTATCTGTCTATCTGTCCATCCATTTATCATTTATCTATCTACTTATCAATTCATATATATTTATTGAATGAAAGAATACATATTTCTTACTCTAAATAAGCAATATGACAAACTGCATGAATCAACATTTACTATTTTGATATGATATATCATTGTTATGGTCATTTTATCTGAATACATTCTTTGCATCAAACAATACAATTGTATTTTCTTGTCAAAATTTTAATACTTATTATGATAAAAGTAATGGATAATACATATAGCATTTTACCTGCACCAGACATTTTTTAAACACTCTATCTATAGTAAACTCATTTACTCCTCACAACCCTAAGAAATAGATACTATTATATCATTCCCATTTTAATAAATGTTAAAACTGGTGTACATCACACTGCACAATTGATTACTTCTTTAAATGATAATTAGGTATACTTTTGATGAAATCTGTAACGATTTTTATAATGTTGCAGTCTTGCAACATCTAACAAAAACACATTTTTCCACCAAATTATTATTAACTATAAATACTCTATAATGCTTCTTGGGTTCTGTTACTTATTTGGAAACTTTGTATATAATATTACCACCAATTAGAACAATTTTGCCTTTTAAATTAACAAACAAAACATTTCTTGTGCTTGAAAATATTTGTATTACAATTATAAATGTGACTTCCAAATAAATTTTGGACAAAAAGAGTTATGCTAAACAAGCAAAAAAGAGAAAATTAGTATTCATTATGAAGAAATAACACACATTTCTATTAAGTATTTTCAGCTAGATTGCAAATGCTTCTTATGAAAAAATTCATCTTATTCAGAACATACGTTTTTAAAATGTAAGCATAAAACTTCAAATACATGGAAAGTTATTGATGTACTGTATGCTTCATAAAGTTTATTCCTCCTATCTGTTCTGCTATTAATATAAAAGAATTATACATTACAAATACAAAGAGGGTTTTGCAATCATTTAAAATCCATTAACAGCCAAGATATTCTTATAATTAATTTTCCACTGAGATGAGAATTCAGAACCTTGAAATAACTTGCAGATGGCCATTGTCATAGTGAAGAGAACCTTTGTCACCTCCCAAGAATCATTTTACTCTCTAGTAAAAATTCAAGGTGCACTCATGTCTCACAACCAGCATTGGTAGGCTGGTACTTGCAAGGAAGGATGGATGGTTTCCAATGCATTTAATTTCAGTGACATTTATTGAACTTAAAATATCTTTCCATGTAGCTCGTTCATTTTATATGGAAATACCTCTTAGAAAGTTGGTATTTATCAACTCAGTTTTTTATAGTTTAGTTCCTTTCTTGATCATAAAAATAGTAACATAGGGCAGGGTAACTGACTCTGTGGTAATAACTATTGGGTCAAAAAGTTTTTTCATGGCACATCATGATGAACATTGTCACTAGAAAAAGTTTTTCATTAGAAAAAATGTACTAGTTACATATTGTTCTGAAACAAATCACCCCCAAAATTCTAGACATAAAACAATATATGAGTGTAATTATTACCCTACAGTGTCTAGGGGTCAAGAATCTGTACACAGTTTAGCTGCAGTCATCACAAAGGCTAGATTGGGTTCCCTTCCCAGTTTATTCCCCTGACTGTTGGCAAGATTTAGCTTCTTCATTTCTTTTGAACCAAGACCTCAGTTCCTTGCCACATGGGCCTTTCCAGAATACGATTTACAACACTGCAGATGGCTGCATCAGAGGAAGCAAGAAGGCAAGAGAGGGTACCACCACAGAGAGAAGGTGGCAAAGCAGTCACAGCCCTTTCTGAACCTAATCATGGAGGTGAGATCATGTCACATTTGCAATATTCTATTCATTACAAGTCAATCACTAGGTCTAGTACATAGTAGCAAGGCTATTAATAACAAGAGGAAGATTAATAATTAGGATACTTATATGAAGCTACTACCAAAGCTTTGCATATATTCTGTTGTGATAGGTATTTTGTGAGAATTTCTTCAAATGGAACATACATATTACCTTTGACAAAAAATAGCACATTCTATCAGAAATGTTTTTATCAACAAATGTTGATTTTAGTGTTACTGACAAGCACATCAGTTGTAAAAATATGCACACTCTACTAACTGTTCCTTTGGGACTATATTGTTTGAAACCGATGATTACTAAAGGTGTTATTGTTTACTCAATATTTGATAAGTGTTAGTGGTACCTATTTGGAACAGAAACGTTGAAGACAGGTATGAGCTTTTGAGCTGAGATTTGTGATTATGTGAAATATTTTGACAGGAGTTAGGTATAGAGAGAAAGCTATAGAAACCGAAAAAATCCACAGGGTTTTCTAGTTGGATGCTAATGTGAAAAGTCAAGCTGATTTATTTTTTGAAACAACTAGATAATCTGAACATATTTTCAAGTTTTGGTGGGCATCTTGATTTCTATTAACTCAGAGGATATCACTTTGACTACTAAAGTAGTAATTTATAAATAATATAGAAATAGCTTTGAGTTATTTTACATGAAATAATTTTTATACATACAGAGTATTTTGTCAACACTTTCTGATAACATAGCATTATCCCTTGCATTATAGTTCTATTGGTAATGGTTCTTCTGTGTGTTTGTTTGTTTGTTTGTTTGTTTATGCATGTTTTTTTCCCTTCTGCAATGGCAAGGGACCAGGGTTCTGAGATCCTGACCTTCACTCTGTACTGGTTTCTCCCGTCTCCAGCTTCCGGGCCCCTGATTGCAGATGTCGGACTCAATGCTGGTAACATTTCCTCCCAACGTGTCCATTCTATGTCACTGTGAGGATCTGTTTCTTCAAGAAAGATCTGTATCATTCCTTTGTTTATTCATAGATAATATTTAGTATATTGTGATTAAAAAGTATTTGGAAAGAATGGCTATGTTAATACATTTAACATTATTTTAATGTGTATTAGATCTCATTGTTCTAGAAATTTTATTAATCATGCTTCACAAAGAGAGCATTTCTGCTAGCTAAAAGTTTGTATGCTTGTATTTTTGTATCATTTTGGCTTGTATTTATTTGATAACAGGCCATCTGAAGCCAGAAAATATATTTTCATTTTTAAAATAACTTAAATTCTCAGATTTAGTCACTATTGTTCAATTAAAAACGATATCTTATTTTAACATGGTTTATATTCTACTTCAGGAAGTTGGTATTTATTTTTTCCTCAACTGACTTTTTGTGATTGGCTAATTGCTGTTTCTTTAGGACTAAGGTTTTAGTAGATGCCAGCAACCAGAAAGGTTTCAAATTCACAATTCTGACAACATATTCCCAATCAATCAGTAAAATAATGGATGCATGGAATATTTCTACACAGCATATGGTAAGCATCACAGCTTTCTGGACCTCTCATAAAAACAGACTTTTTAGGAAAAAATTAAAAACAAATTTACCTGCTGTTAAATGTTTTGAAGTTCCTGGGGAAATTTTAAATCTTGTTCATCAATATTTAATTTAAAAATTACTTGCTGCTAAGGCAATGTGGCAAACCATAATGTCTTTTTTTCAAACATATGGCGACATCAAAGGCATTAGTCAGTGAAAAGTTGAAAATATCATTATACTTCACATTTCAGTTTTTCTTTAAGTCAAAAACTTCTAAAATTGAAATTTATTGAAAAACAAACGAAACTTTTATTTTTTCATCAAGGGAACAAAGGTTGTCCTTTTTCTGAACTTTTATTTTCCAGATAATTCTTAAAATGTTAGCAGTCAATTTTTCCTTAGGACTTGTTAGTAAGTATTTAAACAATGGAAAATTAACTACTTCTATTTTTTTCTATAATAAGCTTATATGGGAGGTATACATTTATCCTATAAAACTTCAGTCTCTTTTTTACTTTGCTTCACATAGAGTCAAAGTAATACAAATTTGACTCTATATGAGTCCTATTTAAAAAAACAAATCCTGTGTTTGAATATTTCTCCATATCAGCACATGTTTTACTTTAACTTACAGATATGTAAAGATTCTAAAACATGAAATAATATAAAAGGCAAATCAGCAATTAAGACAAATCCTTAATCTACAAAAACAAAGACGTGTGCCACTTTATAGAAGTACCTTAAAGATTTAAGGTCAAAATATGGTGCCTTTGTTTGTTCAGTGCTGTCGAATATGATAAAATAAAAATGATGTTAACAATTATGAAAATATACTTCAGATACAAATAAGATTAACCTCCCCACAGGATGTTGACTTGCCTAAGGACTTCAGTTGTTCTAAAGGGAAAGAGACAGTGGTAACTCTTTGCATATTATTTTCTAATTCTTAGTCATAGCATACATTAAATTATCTACTACTAATGATTCCATCTTTTCTCCATCAATATCTTACATTATATACACTAACCCTAAAATTGAAATAATAGGAATTTGGCTATTTCAGACAGAGACAGTCATCCTACTGGAAAAGAGAAAAGTTTAGGTAGATAGATTTGTGGTGAATAAATTGCCTATCAGTAGAGTAATAACACCCCAGTAGGTGGGTCTCAAAACAGTGAATATGATTCAGGCAGTAAAATGAAGTGCATTTTTTTTTCTTTTCTTTTCTTTTTATTGATATAACTCAGATTTCTATTTCAGAATTCAGTTTTTGTTAACAAATTAGAAAAATTAATTATAGTTAAGCCCTTATATCATTTCTATGCATCTTGTTATATTATTTATCAATCTATTAAATTTTATGTCCCCCCAAAAATCACTTTCTTAAGAGACCTTTATTATAATTAGACCAAATCAATTTTTTCAATAATTACCTTCACTTTATAAAATTAATTCACTATGTATATTTAAATGTTGTTTTCTTTTTAATCAGTAAAATGCCTGCAGAAACAAACAATATTTTAAGTGAAAATCTTCCCCCAAACACGATTCTTATAAATCTAATAAAATCATCAAAAATATGTTTAGCTCTCTAAAACTAAGCTGTTAATGGTCATTTATTTTCCATCTTAAAGTCCCATATGTAAATACAATAAGTTTTTTCTTTTATCTTGATATAACTTACAAATTCAAAAAAAAAAAGTCAGCCTACTGCTGTGGTCCTGAATACACACTTCATCCAGCTTCACTAGTTATTTTTCTATTTCACACTATTTCATTTATATAGTCTCTTTATCCCTGTATATTTTTAATTATTTCAGACTAAATTGGAGATATTGCAGCCTTTTTCACATAAACACTCGTAAGAACAAGAACATTTTAGGAAAGAGACATAGTACAGTGACCAAAACTAGAAATTTAACTGTAATAAAATTTATTTATTAATTTATTTACTTATAAAATTTATCAGTAATATCAGTTCATCTACAAATATTATTAATTATTTCAATACTTTTCACCCTTGTACAATATCCAGTTCAGGGTCATGCATGGCAATTACTTGCCATATATCTTTAGTGTATTTTATTCTAGAATATAAAAAATAAATAAAAACAACTTTTTTAGTCTTTCCTGAATTTGACATTTTCAAGTTCTAGCAGTTCATTCAGTAATGGATTTATATATTATAATCTTAATTATTAAGTGTATAAATATTTATTGTGTTTTAAAGATTTTATTTATTTATTTTAGAGAGGGGAAGAGAGGGAGAGAGGGAGAGAAACATCAATGCGTGGTTGCTTCTCACGTGCCCCTTATTGGGGACCTGGCCAGAAACCCGAGCATATGCCCTGACTGGGAATCGAAGAGGCGGCCCTTTGGTTTGTAGGTCGGCATTCATCCACTGAGCCACACCAGCCATGGTTAAGTATTTATTATTGTATTCTCATAATTTTTACATGCTTATCATTATTAAATATATCGATCTGTGTGCATACCTTGTCTTGAAATCTCTATGGTGATTTAATTTTAGCCATTTTAGTTTTTTTATTATTCCTTTCACATTTTATCTTAACCTTTCACATTTATCCTACTCATGCCTTTATTGTTTAGAATTCATCTCCTGTAGGTAAGATATAGAGAAGCCCTAATTTTTAATTAATTTAGCAACCCCTCTTTACACTGGTGTTTTACTGTATTTACATTTAGAGTACTATACGCTATATTTCCATTTCCATTTAAAATACCATTCACTATACTAGCATTGTGTCTACTCTTTCCCATTTCACTCTTTTGTGTTCCTCTAACCTTCTTTATGGCCTTCACCTGTTTTTATTAATCAAAACTTTCTAGTGTTTCATATTCCTTTATTAGTTTTTTATCTGGAAAGCATTTTGCATCATTTTTAGGCATTATCCTAATATTACAATTTGTACATTCCTAACTCATTTCATTTAGTTAACATTTTACTAAATTTAACTATTATAATTTTCCTTTAATAGTTATGCCTTTTAAAATTTTGTCTATATAACTATATCTCAATCTATTTATGATATAGATTGCTCTTTATTCTTTTTTATAAAATTGTAAAGTCAAATTATATCATCTTGGGTCATTTTCATTCTGCTTGAAAAGAAAACATAACATTTCTTACAAAGAAGAATGCAAATCTGCTAATGATTAATTTTCTCGGTGCACATTTTCCAAAAATGTATCTTTTATCTTAATATTTGAAAAATATTTTTCTGAATGTACAATTCTGGGGTGATAGTTCTATTGTTTTCCTCCTAGTATTTTAAGATTGTTTTTAATCTTTAGTCCTCAATAATTCTAATAAGCAGTCAGCTATAATTTATAAATCATTGTTCCTTTGTCATTTTTGTCTGGCATCTTTGTATTTTTTCTCTATGTTTGAGTTTTAGCCAAGTAATTATTAAATATCTAGGGTTTTCTTTTATAGTATCTTGTTTGGAGTTCACTAAGTTTCTTGGGGGTACATGTTTATATTTCTCAAAAATGTGGCAGATTTTGTCAATATTTCTGTAAATATTTTTATTCTACTTTATGTTCTCTTCTCAATGGATTTCAATTTCATGTATTAGATCACTTGACATTACCTCATGTCACATGAATGCCTAAATATTTATTTTAATTTTATTATTTCCATTCCTCATATTAGATAATTTTATTACTGTATCTATAAGTTGACTCATCTTTTCCTCTCCTGTATTCAATCCGCCTTTAAGTTCAACTAGTACATATTTTATTTAACTTAGTTCTGGAATCTCATTTATTTATTCTTTTTTAATATTTCATATATTTCTTTGTTCAGATTATGTACCAATTCATCCATAACAACCATAGTTTCCTCTAAAGACTTCGACAAATTTATAAATCCTGCTTTAAATGCCCTTATTCACTAATTTCATCATCATATTGGTCATTGTGGAGCCAATTTCTCTTGACTTCTATTTTCTTCATCATAGGTCATGTTTTCCTACTCATTTACATGTTTAGTAATATTTTATTGTGTGCTGGATATTGTAGGTGATTTTTTTTAAGATCATGGATTCCCTTATCTACCTCTGAAGACTTGATTTTGTGTCATTATTGTTCTAGTAGGTGACTGATTTTCCTGGACTTAACCCTTAATCCAGGCATTTCTGCAGATGATATAACACCTGAAACAACTCCATTTGTTCAACTTTTCAACTGTTCCTTCTTGTTGAGAACTTTGGAGTCTCTTCAGTGCATGCATTGTTTAGGGGAGAAACTTCAACGGAGTTTTGAGGGTTTACCCTTCTGAGGGTTCTTTCTTTTCCCGTTTCCCCTACTTACTTCCAGATACTTCTTTGAAGTCAGGTTCCATTTTTTTATTTTTTTACTAGTCAAGGCAGTAAGACTATATATGTCTCTTTGCTTGCGTCATAGTCTGTCTACAGAATGCGGACTGGCAAATGCCCATTCAAACAAGATGACATTTATGTGCAAATCTCATCCAGTTCAGTTTTCTTCTCTCAAGAAACAAAAACCTTCAATGTTGGGGGTGGGGCAGGGAGTTCTGTTTTTTTTCAATGTGGTCTACTTTATTTTCTTTTTGTCCAAAGTTTATAATTCCATCTTCAGGAGGGTCACTTCAATACATTACCAGTAAAGTAAACTCAATTATATTTAATTTAGATCCAAATGAAAATCTATCTTATATTTAAATATGACATATTTCCTTAAACTTTAAAATCATTTTCATTAATGAATACATACATGCTGTTCTAAATGTAAAAATAATAAAACTTGAATTATTTCTTAATTTCTGTATTTATATGTAAATCTTCAAGTGATTAAAATGTATTTATCCCCCAGAGGAAATTATTTACCATGTCAGACAAACTGGGAATCATATTCAAGATTAATTGAGCTTCCGATATCATGTTGGTTATTCGTGACAGCAGCAATGTTAAAATCGTGCTTTGGTTTTGTATATCTTAGAGGCGAGTGAAAAGGACTCAAGAAACTGAGTCATGTATGTTTACAGTGACACTTTCCTGGTCATGCCACAAATAGGTATGCACTCAGTCTCTTGGTAGGCATTGCGAGTCCGTTCTCTTCATGTGGTTAAAGTTTCATGATTGTAGTTCTTGTCTCCCAGTTTGAGATACATTTACCAACTTATTTTTCAGGGAAGGACATTTGAGTCCATATTCCGAAACATACCCACCCTTTGGTTAATCTTTTTGAAGACTGATTGAGTTCTTCATCATTTTTAAATTTTTTCTCTAGCCATAAACTTAATGCTAAATTTTAAAAAGCTACTTTTTTTCCTTCATGAAAATAGTTTAGATATATTTAATTAGATCCCGAGTAATCCTATGCCTGACTCTGGCACTGCAACACTAAATTGATGCTAATGGTGTCAAGAATACCCCACGTAGGATAACATAAATGCATAATATTTATGATAATAACTGCTAATGTTGCATGAGAGCTTACAAGGTAGAAATAAAATATAACCAGAGACATTGAAATAAAGAACAAACTGACAGTGACCAGAGAGGAAGGGGGAGGGGGATAACAGTGGGAAAGAAGGGGAAGGGTCATCAAGGAACATGTATAAAGGACCCATGGACAAAGCCAAAGGGGGAAAGGATTGAGGGTGGGATGTGGGGCGGAGGAAAGTGGTTGGGGGAAAATGGAGACGACTGTACTTGAACAACATTTAAAATATATATGTATATATATGTAATTTGTTAATATTCTTAGCACATAGGATGCACTGCTATTATCACTATTTTATGTATTGTGTGAAAAAGATCAAAACAGGGCACAGATACCAGACACTGTAAAACAACAAAGATCAACAGTATATGATATTCTGAATACAGGACAGGTGTAGCATTGCGGATGTGGCAGGTCTGATGATGAAAAGAATGATCTCCTGCTGGAGGTACTAGGTCATAATAAGATCATGTCATTGTTCAAACATATGGCAATAACATAAAGACCATGCTACTAGAAACTGAGAACACAGTAGGGGTCTGGTTGTTTGATCAAGGCTGATGTCCAGTTGTTAGAATTAAGGGACTAGATAAAAATAGAAATTCAATGGTTTTGAAAACTTTGAATCCACAAATAGTGACCAGAGTTCAACATTTGGAGGTTAAATTGCCCTATGTGAGAAAACTGAAGGGGTTTAAAGGCCGTTAGTTATGATTTATTTCTTGAAATAAATTACTTCTATGAAAAAAAGATAAATCTAGATAGATATAAAATCATTTTCAATTGGTTAAATACAGATCCTGGTATTTTGCTTGGAAGTACAAAGGCGTTAAATGATTGTAGTTAGTTAAAATTTAAATCTGTTCCTCAATGTAAATTATAATCCCTGTATCAATTAAGAAAAATTACAATGTGTAATGTACATGCCTAAGTGTAAGATAAAAACACCAGATATGAGAGACATGATTAAATAAAATAAATGGTTAAAACATTTTGTTGAGCAAAATGAAAACTAAAAATAAATAAATGTGTCATATAATATGAATATTGTTTGTGGATTACTAATCTATTTTTTAAATAGTTATTAAGCACTGAATACATTGAAAAGAATTGAGTCAACTTGCACCTAAGCCTCGGTTAAAATTAATTAATTTCAAACATTGTGTGCTGGATATTGTAAGTAGGCTAATGTCTAGAGTCTCATAAAAGGTCATGCATTTATATGAAATGATTATTATGTAAATTGCTGTTTTGTTAAATCATTCAGTTTTAAATTATGCTACATATTTCATTATAATTTATAAATATAGAAAGATAGACCAGGTAAGGTAAAAATATTTTTATAGAACTAGGTACCTTAAAGTTATATTAAAATATATACACATATTGAATACATTGACTACATTATAAAATATACATTTCTAATATGCATGCTATATATATTCTGTTAGTGTGAATTATGCTGTATATTTTATCACATCAGCTTTTCTTTTAAAATGTGATTTTTAAATCTGAAATAATCATTTGCATAACTGCTATAAGACATTGGTTTTCATGTAATGATAGTAAACTATGTTGGTAATTAATTATTTCATCTCAATACCTTAAAAGTACTTTACATATAATAGGTCAATAAACATATATTGCATAAGTGAATGAATTAATGGATAGATTGATGGATGCATAAATGAGGTATTAAGGATGCTTTATTTATCTATATTACACTTTCTTCCCCTCACTAGTTATTAACTCTCCATCCATTCTTTTAAGGCCCATCTTAACTGATAATTTTTCTACAAAACTTTTTCATCTTATGTGAACTGCTTCACTCTTTTTAAGCTCCATAACACTTTGTAGCTTTCTTACATCAATTATATATCTCTGCTTCATATTTTTAAGTCTAATATATCCTGAGCACTCACCTTAAAAAAAGCTGACCCTTGTCAGTCAGGTAAGTGCTCATTAGGAGCATTAAAAAAAATAACCCTCCAAAAGTATCCATTTAATCCATTTATAAATTTCAACTGACTCAGTTTTTGCATCTCCTTTTTTAACTCTATCCTTCTTTATCTCTATATTTCTGTTCCTGTTGCAGTATGAGTGTTTCCATCTTTGGATTGATCGTTCTAGAATTTTTTCTCTTGGCTTGACTCTGTCACCCTCAATTTACTTCATGGTGCAAACTTTGAGATGTATTCTTTTGTCCTGCGTCCTTCAACAATGGGCCAAATGTACTCCTGAATATCCACCCACCCTCATTCTGCCTTTTCTCAACCTTTCAGTTCCAATAAGTGGACAGACACTTCATTGGCCTATCTTTTCTTATTTGTGTGTGCTGGTCTCAGATCCTAAACTATTTCCACTCTCAGCTCTGCCATATAAACTGGTAACTCCAATGTAATATTTGTGTTTCTTCCTAAGAAACAATGAGTAATAAAAATAACACTGATAAAAGAATCTACTCATTTTAAGAAGTATTTTGCACCATTAAGTGTTCTGTAAATATTTATTATTATTAATATTTTTAAGCCAACTTACTCTTAAAGAAAAGTCTCTATTGTCACATTCAAAAGAGATGCATATAATTTCCTTTTTCTTCATTGTTGGTCAATTACAGTTGTCCCTATTTTCCGCCATTACTCTCCCCTGCCCTACCCATCTCCCACCTTCCACATTCTGTCCTCTGCCTCACCGTTGGCTTTGTCCATGGGTCTTTATACAAGTTCCTTGACTTGACCTTTCTCCTTCTTTCCCCCATTATCCCCCTCCCCCTCCACTTCTGGTCACTGTTAATTTGTTCTTTATTTCCATGCCTTTGGTTCTATTTTGCTCACTTGTTTGGTTTTCCAAAAGACTTTGAACGTAACAATCTATGTGCTTGGTAACTCTGCTAAACTCTATATATCTTACAGCAATATTTTTTATAAGATATGTTTATATGCCATATTTGCTGTTTACTTTTTCCCTCTAACTCTAAGCTAACTCTAAGTGGACACTCTTCCACATAGCTTTGCTGAAACAGGTGGCTGGTGGCCACCCTCATGATAACCCCATATGCAATGCCTTATATTGATACTTTTAATAGTCTGTTTTTTCAGAGTAAATTTAGGTTCATAGCAATACCGATCAGAAAGTTCAGAGATTTTCTGTATATCCTCTGCTTCCATGGATGTGTAACCTCCCCTGTTATCAACATCACTGTCAGAGTGGTATATTTGTTAAAATTAATAAGCCCACATTGATACATCTCTATCACCCAAAGTGCTTCATTGTCAAACCTGATTTTTTCTCTGTGGCTATCCTGCTTCTAACATGGAAGTATTTAACACCATCGATTTCTCTCTCCCTACCTACCTCTGGTACCCAAGTAAGGTTTAAATTTCTTTCATCTCTTGGTTTCCTTTTCTACCCATTTCCTATTACCCATTTTTGTCTCCAAAATCAACAAATTTTATAGCTCAGTTATGCTTTGCCCATACATTGTGGAGACCATCTGAAATATTTTTCCTCATTCTTTTCTTTTCTTAGTACATGTGACATATACTTTAATGGATAAAACCAAGACCCTAGACAATCAATCTTAAATCTTTGTTTCTCATCTGATTGAGATAGGGCATACACATACTGCCAAATCCAAGAGGCTAGCTCTTCTTAGATGAATTAAGATCAGATTAAACATTGGCAATGCCATGCTTAATTTTTCTGTGGTCCCACTTTTATAATATCTCCAACTTTTCTCTTGGAATCTTTGTAAAAAGACTTCGATATTCATTTTCTCAGGAAAAACAGCTATACTCAATAAAAATTTCACTGGAATATCTACTTACAAATCATGTATGATTTAAGTATTAATTAACCACGACCATGACTAAGAAGGCTGTAAGAAATTTGCAGATTTGAAGACTTTATTGCAACCCCAATTAGTTTCCAACATCACGGCATGCCATAAGCCACCAGGGAGTAGGTTTGCTAAAGTGGAACATGCCTAATTATTTTTGCTATATCTTTGGTATCCATTAAATTTTGCCGCAATAAAGTCTATGAAGTCTACACAATCTAAACATGTTATAATAATCTGGCCTAACATAACACTCATAGAATCTATTAATGATTTGGATCAGGAAAAATGAAAAATGGCACCAGAATGATATCCAAGTTGATATCAGGTTAGCCTTTTAAAAATGTTTCCCTGATAATATATTTCTGGTCTGAATTGTTAGTGAAATCAAGATCACAAAGCATTCTCTTGTATTCTGCATGATGAGCAGAAATCTACCAGATTTTAAGTTACTGTTTCTAACATGTAATATCTGTAAAAAATGTCTATCCTTAGTATGGATAGTACTTAGTACTTTTCATTAGGGTAATGCACAGAACATATTAATGGGTCAATTTATAATTGATGAATGTGGATAAGAGGAAAAAGAATCCCATGTAACTATTCCCACACATTTTGACCTTTTCTACTGTTCCATGAAGTACCTGATATTTTCCTGCAGAGAAGAATCACATTTGCTTTTGATTACAGTAAAAATTTAACTGGACTCCTGTTAAAAATCAGTCACACCCCAGGGAAAAGAAAAGAGGTTTTTGGAACCTCTTTTCTTTACAGGATCGACATGCTAACATTTTGGGCTGTTTTGTTTAATAATTTTAATAACTTTTGGCCTCCTTGTACTTCTTTAAGACATTTTTTAAAAGATTTTATTTATTTACTTTTAGAGACAGGGGAAGGGAGGGAGAAAGAGAAGGAGAGAAACATCAGTGTGTGAGAAATACATTGATCGGTTGCCCCAACCAGGGACCTGGCCTGTGACCCAGGCATGTAACCTGACTGGGAATTGAACCAGTGACATTCCCCTTCACAGGCCAGCCCCCAATCCACTGAGCCACAGCAGCCAGGGTCTTTAAGGCATATTTTACAGTAACAACATTGAGGCTGAAAAGCAGTTTTGTGTTCATTCAAAGTAAATGAAACAGATTGCTCTATATTTTGAGTATTAAATATATGCTTCGAAATATTCATGTGCAAGAATCATGCTGTCAATAATTGACTGGCAACTACCTCTAGGCTGAGATATAACTTCCTTCAAAAAGTTATGTAATTATTTATTCACTTAATAGTTTTTATTATTAACTGGAGTAGCCCATTGATTTTGCCTCTAGGTAAACATACAGAAAGAAACTCAGCTTTAATCATTTCTCTACCTGATTGATCCATTCATGCCATTCAGACAAAAGACTGACTGGATGTGCTGACTGTGCTTTGATTCATAGGTCAAGGCTTATACTCTTGTGTCTCTGGAAAGCAATTGCAGATCTATGAAGTCACCAGTAGAAATAACTGCTCCTCCACCTCCCTATAGTATGCACTTAACATTGTTTTTTGTTTTTTTGTTTTTTTAACAGTAAAAATATTCTCAATACTATCATAAGAATTTAATTTTGAAATGATAGGTAGTTTCTCAATGCAGGGTATCAAGAGAGGGTAGTACTACCAAATAATAAATAATAATAATAATAATAAATAATAATATAGCAAAACTATTACCAATAGGTATTGAAGATTTACTATGAGCTAAATACTGCCTTAAGTTTATTTTCAAGTTTAAATAGTTTTGTTTTCATGGCAAACTTGTGAAGCATTATTATGCTTATCTTACCAAAAACAAAAAAAACAAAAAAACCCTGAGGCAGGAGAAGGCCATACAGCTTTCCCAGAATTACTCCACTAATAAGTGGAAAGTCTGGGATTCTCAGGCTGCCTCCAGGTCTCACAATAACCAACAGTCACTTCTTCATCTAGTTTCAAAAGTGACTAAGAGGTGCCAGTATGGAACCTAGAGCCAGTGCCTGAAACTCAGTCTATTTACTTTCTGTGCTTGATTATTAGGTTTAGTCATTGACTTTAGTGCCTCCTTTTCGATGCGGTAGAGAAACATCCTGACTTTTTAAATCAAAGGTCATGTGTATTAAATTTTGTTTTCCTTTAATTTTGCCCTAATAGAGGAATATTAATTTTATCAAGGATTATTCAATCAACTATGACCTTGGTTATGTCCATATTACAATATAAAACTTCATAAATTCTCTTAAGAAAATAATGATGCATACATTTAACTATCAATTCAACAATAATTGTTTCTCGTTCTCATGAAGACTCATGAGTTCAGAAGTGTTAAGAAATCGTAAGCATATTTTAATTTTCAATTATATATGGGATATATTTGAAAGCTTTATTTTCATTGGACATAAAATTAAGTCTAGATCTCCTTCACTTTCACATTTGGATAGTTAAGTTTGTTTCTGGTTTAGAAACAGGAAATTTAATGATATTTACATTTACTAGATTAATTATATTGATACTTTAAATTACAATGTCTATGTTAGTTTTAGCATGCGAAGGCTGAATAAATTATGAAACACTTTATATACAAAATGTATAAACCCTAAATTTACACAAATATTATACATTTATTAATCAAATAAAATAATCTGAAAACTTAAATTCTTATTACTGCCTTTTATTCCTAAAGCTGTGCTACATTTTTCTTCATGCTTTGCCTTCATTAAACCCTTATGGGAAATTGGATATAATTAAGATAATAAATTACTTATTGCATTGGAGCACCAATTAGAGACACTTGAAATATTTCTTGAATCTTCATATATTCCCATTGTGAATGACATTATCAACCTCATTTAACTGAATAAGAAGAACCCAGAGACATCCAGGCATTGTTTCAAACCTTAGAGACAAAAATGGGCAAAAAAAGAAATTGAACACTGGGCTCTATCACTTTCTACAATATACGTCCTTTCTATAATATAACAGCATGTTAATAATTATGTCTAAGTTTCATAATCAAATTGAACATAATGCCTGGATATTTCCTACTATCTACATCATATTTTTGTTGGTGCAAATATTCAGACAATAGCAATCGCTAGATTTTTGCCCCAATTTTATAAAAAGACTTCATTTTATTTTTAATTTTAGGCATACATTTGCTTTTAGTCAAATTTTGAAGCAATTTGAATTGGGAAAAATAAAATAAAAATCAGACACTGACTGTGACAAATTGTTTGAAAAGGAAAAATCTATCCAATAGTTAGTTAACAACAAAGTACATATGTTAATACACAATTTATTCTCCATAGTAGAGAATATAATCTCTTTTCTGACAAATATATGTTAGCTAAAACACGTCAATTATACATATCAAGTTAAAAGCTTATTATATGTGGATGATTATGTATATTGCATAGAGTTTAATATTTGTTTCTATCTGCACTATGGAATAAAATCACAGAACTTAGAAAAGCTAAAACAGGTAGTATATTATATAAAGCTTACTCTATACTCTTAGATGGCATACTCCCAATTTAATAGATCAAAATTTAAAAAACATGAAAAGTTTTTTAAGAAGGTTAGTTCTTGTGACCTAGGACAGATATTTTTTTTTCCTTTGTTTCTGCTGCTTAATTCCTTCAACATCTTTGGTAACCAGAGGTTAGAAATTCATTTTCAGCTAAAAGAATACATTGCATGAAAAAGAAAATTGCTTAAAGAACTTTAAACAACTTTTAAAGTGCACAAATAAAACCAATTTTGGTTGTGTTTTTTTCTCTCCAAACTCCTAAAAGTCCAATGTTTCTATATATTAAGAGATTATAAAAACTATCTTTTTCTTCATACTCTTTCAGGAAAGAAGAGAATTTGTTAACCTACAGACTTAATGGTTTTAAATAGTCATCAAAATCTTGTTAACTACTGTAAAAAAGACCACCTCCCCTGCCAAGAAAAAACTAAACAGTGACTGTTCTGAATCCCAAAATGCTCAGCAGATAGTTGTGGTAGAATTTTATTAAATATTTGGCCCAATGTAAGGCAGGACCATAGATAGGTTGGTAGTATCTCAATATAATATGATTTTTATTTGCTTCTTTAAAAGTTTTTAAGCCATTCAGGAAAATTCTCTCCTCGGCGTGTTTTTCATGCCAAATCATTATATGTCACATTCTTTATATTTGTTACAGGAAATTTTACCTAAATTAATGATTGTATAAATTTTTCCTAATTCCTTAGGCTATACTTGTTACATTTACAATACAGTTTTAATATGTATAGGTGATAGCCGTTATTGCTAAGATATCACATGTATTTTTGCTTGACTTTGCTCCTTTGTAAAAGTTGGCATTAAATCATAAATTTTAGTATGTGTCTAGTTTTCAGTCTTTCTAATACTTTAGTTCATTAATTAAATTATAAATATTTTTCTCCAGCAAGAGTTGTTTTGCCAGATTACTAATTTACACATTAATTTATATTATCTCATTTTGATAGATTTATGTTTCATAAAATTTTACAGGTGATGAAATAAAACATTCTCAAGTGGAAATAAAAGACTCTAGCTTAAAGGGACTTTGCCTGCAACCAACACATGTAAAAAGAATATAACACAAAGAGCTGGGTCAACTAAAAGGATTCAAAGTTTTCTGATTCTTCTCATGTCAGTTATGACAACATTGGCAAAGTCTCTAAATGTTGCTTGTTTGGGTTCCTGATAGTTAAACTCAAACAACCCCACTGAGATATATCATAATCCCTTTTTAAAATGCCAAAGCTAATTGCTTTTTGAAATATAGACTAAATATATGTATGTGTAAGAAGCCAATACATACAAATATATACCAGTAAAAATAATGACCATAAAGACATAAATTATTTAGATAAAAAAAGATTTAGAAATTACTTCTTTATTATATGCCTTGATAAACATGTAGTCACCTCCTTTTGTGCTACAGGTTTTATGTTGTAATATATGAGCATCTACAACCACTGACTGAGAAACTACAGGACTTGTGATATGTGGTTGTGATGTCCATTGACATCCCCTTGTGGAGGTTAACTAGTTAATTGAATGTCAAACTTTACCAATTATGAGCCTTAAAAAAGTAAAATGACATAACAGGACAGAGTCTTTTTATCACAGGTGACACAATGATTTGAATTGTTCCAAGGTTCTCCTTTCATAAAAAATTCTGTATTATTTTTTAAAGAAGTTGCTAGTATCAATTCCCTGGTGCTTCCTTTGGAAACAGACCAGAAAACAATTTTAAGTGCCGAAACACTGGAAGATGTTGACAGGGTCACTTCAAAGAAGCTCAGGGGATTAAAAAGAATAATGTGGTACTTTTTTTTTCTTCTGGCTTCTGAAAACATGTTAAAAAATAAAATGTACTAGCTTATTTTATAATGCTTATTTCGTAGACAGAACACAACAACACAAAGTAAAGAGAATTTTAACAGGTTCACATAAGTCATTGTATGATGTAGGGTAGATTGAAACATTATCTTCCAGGACTTTTCTAAAACTGAATAGGAAAACCAACTTATAAGGAAATGTTTTCCAAGCACATCTCACATACATCCAACTATTCAATGAGTACTTCATAAATCACAGGCATTGTTTAGATTCTGAAAATAAGATAATATACACGTGTTTCTTACTCTTATGGAACTTATAACACTAGTAGAGAGGCATATGTATTTAAAAAAATGAAATGTCATGTTATATGTATAATTACAATCTGTTGAAAACAGGAAGGACCAAGGAACACTGGAGGGAAAGGATATTGAATGGGGTATTTGTTAAATCAGATGAGTTAAAAGTTATTTTTGAGAAATAAAAGTTAGACTGAGACTTTACAAACCAAAAGGATGAGCCTGAGCAAATGTGAGTGGGTGTTTGTGGATGGAATGTGGGTGCTGTATCACCAGGCAGAAAGTCTATTGAGCCTAACATAGGAAACAGTTAACACGTTTAAGCAACTGAATGTAGGCCAACATGTGTGCAAAGTAAAATGAATAAGAGTGGGAAGAAATGTTATTATTTTTACATTACACAGCCAATTATCTTTCAACTTTTTAAATAAAAATATTTTAAAAACTTTCCCATATATTTACCATTTTCAGTATCTTTTATTTTGTGTTGTGTGTAAATCCAGATTTTCATTTGGAATCATTTTTCTTCTCTGTGAAGAACTTCCTTTAAGGATAGCACAAAAGCTGGATGAAAAAAAGTGGAAATGCAGTGCTATCTGGTTCTTGTTCTACCTGAAGTGGAATAATAATCCTTAAAGGAACATGGTGATAACAGGTATATTATTCAACTTTTGGCAATAATTAATTGAGAACACAAATATGTATAGCTAATAATCAAACAAAAAGATGCAGTGGATTAATAAATATTAGATATTTTGAAAGAAGATATAATAAAAGAGACAAATGTAAGATAATTGAATAAGCAGACAAATAATGTAGGGTATTAGTTTTTTCAATAGTTTGGATTTTATTTTAAGTGAGATAGGAATTTTCTGAACAGTTTCAGCACAGAGGTAATAAATATAATTTACTCTATCACAAGTAGTACAGAAATGAAAGAAGGGAGGAAAGGAGGGAAGGAAGGAGGGAAGGAAGGAAGGAAAGAAGGAAGGAAGGAAGGAAGGAAGGAAGGAAGGAAGGAAGGAAGGAAGGAAGGAAGGAAGGAAGGAAGGAAGGAAGGAAAGGAGGGAGGGAGGGAGGAAGAGAACATACGTTTGGTGGTGGCCTGAAAGTATATGAAGTCTCAGTGCCTGCCCAGAGACAGGATGGACATTATGAGGCGGCACTTTGAATTTGGGAGACAGGTTAGCCAGCTACTGTTGTAACAGGTCGGCTAGGGTAAAATGCCCCCAACAACTCAGCAAACATAATAAATGTAACAGGTCCTTGCTGTGTCTGCACATTTTCTATCAAAATTAAAAAATAATTTGATTCAGGGTATTCTCAGACCAGTAGAGCTACTCCAGGGTGTTTGTAAACTATTACAAATTTGAGCTAAAAACAGTACTTTCCACACAAATTACAGTGAAAATTCCCTCCATATATGTTAGGTGCCTGAGGCTGAAGGTCTTTTCTCCTCTCCACTTCCCCACCTGCCTTCAACTACTTTAATGTGTGTGTGTGTGTGTGTGTGTGTGTGTGTGTGTGTAAAACATTCTAATTTTAATTTTAATTAATGGGAAATAAAGTTACAGATTAACTTTAGTAAACCATTGTCTTGAAGTCACTTTCAACATCTATTCCATTGCAAATTTTAACATAATCCCTGCTTCAAAAGTCATTCTTTTCTGGTTATTATGGAGAAATGAGGATGGGAATTAATCTCCTGCCTTAAACATTTCTCAAACAGACAAAATGTGTTAAAAAATTGAGCCAGACTTTGATAACAGGCAACGCAAGACAGTGCCTGTGAAAAAACAAAAACAAACACGATGCGTCCTACAATTTCTTGTTACATGCCTAGAGCGAGTTTCCAGGTTAAAGAACTGGAAGGTGTCATCCAAGCAGAACACAGGAATCTCCTTGAACTAAAGAAATTTTCAGATGAGATTTCTCAGGTGACCAGGCATTCAGGGTGCCGGGGACAGACCCCTGTGACCTGTAAGAAGAGGCAGTGCAGGGAGAAGGGCAAGTCTCACAGGAAACGAGTGCAGGAGATCTACAGAACATTCATTTCTAGACGCCAAGGAAGCCTTTGTCAGCATGCTCATGGTTGAGAAGGAACTGTTGAAATGATATACTGGAAAGGAGAAAGAATAATCATCAGATGTCATGGGCTGGAAACAGGCTCCGTTCCCACTAGCAAGGGAGTAGAATCACTTGTCCTACACACATGGACATCAGACAGAGTGCCTCGTTGGCACACATAACATTAACTCCAGACTAGAGCTCTCTTTTTCCCTGCCTTCAGTGGAAATAAAAAATACTGATATTTTCTTCCCACCTTCTAAGTTATTTAAGGCTGGGTGAATAACCATGTTAACAGAGAGAGGTTAATAGGAGAAAATCAAAATTTAATACACGTATGTGGGGAATTCACATAGGCATGATGAGTCCTTAAAAATTCCACAGACAGTGAGGCAACATTGAATATATAAAATATTTTTGACAAAGGGGAAAGGTGGGGAACATGGTATTCGACTTCAGAAATGAGAATGGATGGTTCACTGGTAGTTAAGGAAGAGCAGAACAAGCATGGCAGTAAAATCTTCACTGGGCAACTCAGAAACAATGAGACACAGGGGTATCTAGCTAACTAGCACCTACTCGAAGCCCTCTTGATACCATACTTAATTCAAATCAGGCTACGGTGAACATCTTCAGATCTCCTTCCTGGAACAGATGTCTCTGACAGAATCTCTTGGACAGGAAAGTGGGGAAGGTCCAAGGCTCCTTCTGAGTCTCCTGTTTCTTAATAAATATCTTAAAATTAATGCCCCCAAAAAGCAGTTTCAGCATGGCAAAACTCTTGTCTCTTCACTGTCTAATAATTAAAAGTACTCTTTGAAAGGAGTAACTAACCTTACTTCTGAGTGAATAACCTGGGTCCTAAAAGAAAAGAAAGTCAAGTGTACTTTAGAGAACACAAAGATATCTAGCATTTAAGCCCTTAAATTTTAAAGTGTATTTAACCTTTTTAATGTTAACTTTTTTCTTAAAATATGATGATCCTCTTCCTCAGCTATTTTCTTTCACCACATATTATATGTCCCTCTCTATTGTGACGGTACACCGTTAAATGTTGTCTTCATGTTTCCTTAAATCATTAATAACTCTTGCATTCTGTCTCAGTTCAAAAGGTATACTATGCCCCTCTAATATGAAGCTTCTATATTTTCTTTGTTTTGTTTTGGACTTTCTAAAATTCATTTATTTTTTCCCTAAAATTTTCTAGCTATCGATTCTGCTGCCAGGGTAATGGACTCAGCTCCTACCAGACCAAGCCTCCCATAGTAACTGCTATAAACTCTGAACAAATGACACACATACAATTACATGGAGGCATTGGAGACTGAGCAAAAACTATGCATTTGGCAGCAATGAGATGGCTAAATCTCTAATAGAAAAATCACCATTATATAAATACAGGAAAGTAAGTAAGAATCCTGAAACTCTGAGATTCAAAGATATGGAACCCAATTTCTTCGTATAAACTCTGCCCAAATCTGGCTATCTCTGAGCCATGCCTGTGTAAGAAAGATACCAGCTAGTTTAAAAAACTAAGCTGATGCTAGAGACAGCACTCAAAAAAAGAGAGTAAACAATGTTAGTCTAATCACATTTAAACTTATAAACAAAATGATCGACATTTCCAAGGAATACAACAGAATGTGCTACACAACATTTAAAATGTATAAGATATTAGGGAAGCACTGGTTGGGTAGCTCAGTTGGTTAGAACATTGTCCTGATAGGTCAAGGTTGCTGGCTAGGTCCCCGGTCAGGGCACATACAAGAAGCAACCAATGAACGAGAAGCAACCAATGAACGTTTAAATAAGTGAAACAGCAAACTGATGTTTTTCTTTCCTCTCTCTCTCAATTCAATAAGTAAAAAAATATATATGTGTATATATTATCTACATATGAAAAAAGTCCTCAGTACATTATGAATCAGGAATACATAAACTATTTTCAAGAAAAGCCAATCAATGAGGGGAAACCCAAGGTAATCTAGATGTTGATTGTGGTAGAAAAATATTTTAAAGCAGCTATTATAACTATGCTCAATGAGGTAAAGGAGAAAATAGACAAAAATCTCAGCAGAGAGATAAAAAACATTAAACCATACAAAAGGAAAAATCTAGAACTAAAATATGTGTTATCAAACTTTCTTGTAGGTTAACGAAAAACTGAGAAAGCAAATACTGAATTAGCCTATTTTATGTGTATAGGCTACTTATACCGTATTAAAGAAAAGTAAATGTAAAGTTATTTAAATACTTTTTAACTTGAAAAAAAACACAAATTCTGTGTTCTAGAAGTTCCTTAACAAGCTAGAAGAATTTTCATTACAAATATTTCACTTTTTGAAGCAGCTCTGTTATCTGTTGCAATAAACACTCATCTTTCTATATTGTGGTACTTGTTAAATGTCAAATAATCTCTTGTTTAGGTATAAGGGGATACAATGTTTTCAGTCTGCCCAGAAGTGATTCATGTAGTAATATTTATATGGTAATGAATCGATAAATGATGAATAAAACAATGGGTGAGTAAATAATTGTGTCTGTTGCTAAGAGGAATTTAAAATGTATAAATACAATCTGTGACTTAATCCTGTATTCCAAATATTGAAAAAATGAATCACATATTGAACTTTATGAAAGGAATATATAAGCATAAATACAGAAAAAATTTGAATTGATTTTTTGTCACTCTACTGAGAAATAGAATATTTGTGAATGAAATAATTAGTTAAATATGCTACTTAAAAGATGAAAAGGAGGTTCATAGAGGTGTTATCATAAAACTACAATATTGAGTACACTAATACATACTATTTTATAAAGTCAAAATAAGGTGTTGTAAAGTGCCAAACAAATGCCTTAAAATTACCTTTTATCTACCTTGTAGGAAAAGGTTTGTAGACATAGGTATAGAATGATATTAAATTAAATATTAAATTAATAAAATTTCCATTTGTAAAAATTTATATGCAAGGTTATTGAAGATAGTGGCCTCTGCAGTGACAGTGTCTGTCACCAGAAGTAGAGGGTTCTTTGAGATGTCACAGGAAAGAATTCAGGGACAAACACCCAGGAGTTCAAATAGCATTAGCAAGATTTCCTAAAGCCTACATTGACTCTGGAGGCAAAGGGAGTGAGCAGGCTCAGAGAGCAACTGCATGGATCCCTCAGTGCTATGCTCCTTTCACTCTCCTGGGCTGGGAAAACAGTGAGTTTGTTTTGAACTATCCGAAAGAGCAGGCTTATTTTTAAACTCTCTGGTCCTATCTTCCAGTTTCCTTTGGGTTTGCCACTTTGACTCTTACTTTGACTCCTACTCACAGTTCTCTGGGTTTGCCCATAAGGGGGTCAAAACCACAGTGCTAATTTATTATAATCAGGGTATAATTTATGAGAGGTCACTTTGAGGTGACTTGGGTATACATATGCACTAATGGTATGATTTTTCTGCATGCCTTTCCTCTCCCACCCACTATTCCCCAGACCTATTGAGTTGGAGCTGGTAGAATTACATTAGTTCCCCACCGCCCAGGCCCCAGGGTGACCACTGGACTATCTATCTGCTTAGATATTTTATTCCATTTGCCCTCTCTTTCCATGTTAATATCTAACTAGCTGCCTACTCTATCAACAGTAATGAAAATGATTGAAAGTACTTTTTAAATCACAGGAAAATATAATGAAAATTCAGTAAAAATATGTGTTCATTTCTTTCAAAATTTTACACTTTCTGTTAGCCGGGGAGGCATTATTTTCTAAAAAGCTCAATCATTTGCTGTGAATTGCCTAACATACAAACCCGACTAATTTTTGGCTTTGGTTAGTTAAACTGCAGTAGCTAATGAAATGCTAATCCCAAAGCCTTCATTGGGCCAATTTCTGTTTAACTCCCTGATTTGAAAAATTGGTATAGTAATGTACACCACAGGGAAAAATTATACAATGAATATTTTTAAAATGGTCATTTTAACTGTTCAAATTTAGGCAAAATTGCCTTATACAACACTTAAAAATTACGAACATGCTTATTTATTTGCCCATAAGTTATGTAGCAACTACTGAGTGCTGGGTATTATTCTGGGGCTAGATGACAAAAACAGTCTTTGAACTCAAGTACCAGACACTGTAATCATAAAAGAGAACAATAAAGAACAAACAAGCTCTATCTATCTATTGTCTGTCTATCTATCTATCTATCTATCTATCTATCTATCTATCTACCTATCATCTATCTATCTATGTATCTATCAATCTATCTAATCTATCTATCATTTATCTATTATTTATCTATACCATCACATAGTGACATGTATTATGGAGAAATATAAAGCTTAGAAAGCAGTGCTTTATTTCTTGGGGTATGCATGGGCACAAACTCTTGTGCCTTCTTAGTCATTATTCATTTTTCTTTTTCTTAGTCAACACATTACCTACTATAGGTAGTCCTGTCTTATTTCGAGCTTGGTTGAAATGTCCCACAATAATGTAAAGGACTAGGATTTCAGGGGACATTAAGGGTAAGACAATGATACTCAAAACCATGAATGAGACAGCTGTCTATAAGGTAAGAATTGACCAGCTTTGAAGACTATCCCTCTGTTCTCTCTCTTAAAATGAATTTCCTCCTTGCAGCCATTCATGAAAAAGCACTTGCTTTGTGAATACAATTCAGAGCAATTTATTGACTCTGAACTCCCTGCAGTGAATGTAGTAAAGAATCTGATTTCACTGGTTTTCTTTTCTGGCTTCCTTCATTTTCCACTATTTCTCACTCAAACTCCCCAAGGCTTAGAGTTCCCAAGAAATGTATTGGAGCTTTAATCATTCCTGTAGGGTCCTCTTTGCAGACATTCCTACTCCAAATATGAATAAGGAATTGTACCATCTAGGAAATTGTTAGACATGCAGAATCTCTGGTCCCACAACATGCCAATGAAAGTAGAATCTGCATTTATACATAATTCCCTGCTATATGGGTGCACATGTTTTGGGGAAACAACACTGGTTGACCTTAAATTCACATGGAATTATAAGAGTCTCCAAGCAGGTAAAACAATCTTGGGGAGGGGGAGTAAAGAGCAAAGAGAGACAACTTTGACAATGAACATATACCACATTTTTAATATACTTTAACTTTTACAGGACTAATATCACTAAACTTGGTCATAATATAATTAAAAAGAATCCTAACATGAATTAAGTTAGATAAAAAAATCTATTTTAACCCACATAGGAACTAGAATAAAATACACTAACGTAACAAAACTCATAAAAGGGAAGTTATATACTAACAGTTTCTTTATGAGCACCCTACAGGACTCAGAAATTCCAGTCCCCATATGAACAATAAATGTTCTGACCACAATTTGTCTAACTACAAGAATTTGGCTGATACTGACCAGTTCTGAATGCTGACAGTAAAAATTTATGTTGAAAACACCAAGAAGATGGCCAATCATCCACAGTTTCTCTGTACATCCACAATGTCCCTTTCCCCATGCCTTCTACCCTATAAGAATATCTAGCTTGGTCTATAAGTTTACATGAGTTATTTTTTTGGAAGGGAGTCTGCCATCTTCTCAGGTCTCCAGAACCTGAATAAACTACTTTCCTTATCAACAGCACCTGTCTCACAATTTTGGCTTTTGTTGCAGCAGGCAACCAAAATTGCGTTTAATTTCACATATTTTGAGCTAATAAATGAACTTAGCAAGATAACAATGTGCAAAATCAACTCAGAAAAAATCAGTGTGGTTTCTACATATCAACAGTTAATAATTAAAAAAGGATATTTGTAAGAATAAAAGAAGTAAAAACCTAAGAATACATTTAATAAGGTTAAAGATTTATATGCTGAAAACTATAAAACATTGCTGATAAAATCAAAGAAAATCCATTTTTACTGATTGGAAGCATTAGTATTGTTAAGATGGTGATACTGTGACATAAACTTTTTAACACAGAAGCTAAACCACATGTATGTGGCCAATTGGTGTTCAACAAGTGTGTCAAAGATATTCAGTGAGTGAAAGAAATATCTCTTTAATAAATGGTGCTGGGGCAACTGGATATACACATGCAAAAGAATGAAGTTAAACCTATATCTTAAACCATATATATATTTAGAAGATCTGTAGAGATAAAGAAACTCTTCAGTAGCAAAGAGAAAAGATAATGAGTGGAAGATATTAATCTGTATTTACAGTATGAGTAAGAATTGCACTTGAACAATGAGAAAGCTTTCCATCGCAAAGATTAAAAGTATATTTTGTATTAATTATCTGACTTTTCAAAGGTTGCAGTAAGTGTGTATTAAGATATAAATATTTCTTTAATGTAGAATGGATCATAACTAAATACCAAATTCACCAAAAATCAAACATACTGCACTCTTGTTTTGGGAACCATAAACAAACATTAAGTTCATGTATTTTTCCCAGAAAGTTTCAGGAATTCCCAAATTTGAAAAGCATTATTATGAATCAATAGTGTTTATTTATAAGACTCTATGGTTGCAATATGTGAGTAAAATAGTTGGTGGCTTAGTAGGTAATGTAGTGTTTAACAGGTAGATGGTTCATCTAGTTAAAATCTGAGTTTTGTTCTTTTGACTAGAATGTAATATCTTTGTAGGCTTTGAATACTTATGAAATAGTTCTGTTTCTCACCTTTCAACTTAATGTGCATTTAAACATAAGCATAGCAGCCCTTTATATTTTTGCTTACTACATGTCACTCACTGTCATCACTGACGTGAGAATGAAGTAACCTAGTTTATTCTGTTATTCTAAGTCTACAGCATTTAAAGTATTTATTATCATTCACTGTCACCTAGACACTGAAATGTATAAAATGCTCATATTATGTTACATTCAATTTTATATATGAGACCAAACAAAGTCAATGAGCAAATTCTTGTCTTCATTACAAACTCACAGTTCAGATTCTTACAACAGATCATTATTATTATTATCATTATTATTATTAAAGTTAGAGGAATAATGTTTGTCTAATTAAAATTGTCTATTTCAATTTAATTTTTTCAGTCATCATCAAAGAGAGAAGATAATCATATTAAAGAGAAAACCATTTTGGCAGATATTCTACTCTTGAATATTAGATAGATGGGAGAAAGAATTTTAATTAAACTTTACCTAGCATCATCAGATTAATAGTGTTTAAAGCTGGTTTATTTATGGGGAAGGTCTGTCCTAGCTTTTCCAGATTAATCTCAATCATTTTCATTAGTGAAATCTTTAATCTGTTCTTTATTGCAAATGAAAGAGGAGAGATTCACTTCTATTGCACATAAGATATAATCTTGGGTTGTAAACTGCTTGGTGAATTCTTTAGGCACAAACATATGAGAAAATTTAAAGACCCAGTGTTCTAGAACAATAATATTCCTGTTCTGAATTAACATTTTCTTAATATTCTGTGTAATATTGCAACATCCAGAGGGACAGTGGATGTGTATTTGTGTATGTGTGTGTGAATATGTCTCTGGATGTATTTTCTGGCACTATGCTTTGCTAAGTCTATGAATTTATACTTGTTTAATAAATCATATATGAATTATTACCTTTCCAGAATTAACTAACTTGGGGTATTAGCGATATCTTTGTTATTTTTACTTATAGCTCAAATATTGTTGAGCTTTTTCATTTAATTTCCTCCTAGGGGGAATTATCTAATCTAGTTTCCATAAATATTTATTTTTTTCAAAGCCTGAATTACAATTAACCATAGAATACACCTGGTGTCAGTCCCTGTTATAATAAGTACTTCTTACATGGTAAGATTTCCAAATGTTTGTGCATCCTACTGAAAACAATTATTGCATAAGCTTTCATGGCTGAAGCAGACACATTTTTCCCAGAAGAATTAAATGTAATATTTCCTAGATTAAATATGAAATTAAGAATCTTGTCTTTGGGTCCTTATATTGTGTGTTTTTTGTTTTGCACTATTTGGGGAAACCACTTACTTTCTCTAAGTATGTGATTCCTCATTTGTAAATGAATACAGAAGACCTGCTTTGTTTAAGGAAGTGTTGCAAAGAGTCAATAACTGTAGAAGAAAATGGCTTAAAACTCTTAAAAATAATGCTTTGTAATAAATATCCCTGCAAGAATTTTCATCATTTTATTTAATATGTTTTGAAAAGCATGTATTTAACAGATCTCTGGCCAGGAAAATTATTTTTATTTCAGTTTTGAAAAATTGTTTGGTATGTATAAAATTGATATTATTAGAAATATTTTATATTAATTATTATTCACATTAGTTAATTTGTCTGGACACCTAAATAAAGGGTATATAAAAACACAAATATCTTCAAGATACTAAAATACATTACTTAATTTATTTGTTAAGTTTATCTGCTTTTTTCATGAAAAGCTAAGAGAGCTTTAAAAATTATTATTCTATCTTCCTTCCTACCCACTACACTTTTATCAAATGTGTTCTTTCCTCTGTTACCCTTTCTTTGTTGTTCCACGTGCTCCCTATGCAAATTTTAAGTATAATAATTTTACCTCATAAGATTGTTTTGTGCAATATATGTTAGTATTTTTTTTAATTCAAAAAGCACCTGGTAGGAAAGAGTTCTTAGTAATTTTCAGGTAAATATTTGGAAATCAAATATTATATATTGCATTTTATATGTTTTAGCACATTCATACTAATTATTTCTCAGTGATACATGAGAAATTTTCTTTAAAAAATGTACATGTGAGTTTTACTTAACAACAGTTTTTTCTATTTCCTTAAGCACTCATCATATTTTATTATGTACCTTACTATATATGCTACTCATTTACCAATAATAAATTATTTGTGTCTGGAAGAGAACAGATTCCAGAATATTCATGGAGGAGATGGTTTGTCCAAATTCTAATCTTCATTTACCTTAGTTCTTAAGGCAATACCTTCAACATAGTACATTCTGAAATCTTTCCTATAAATATAATTTTGAATGAGATATGCATAAATTAATTTACTTACTTTGATGACAACAAACAATACCAGAAACATATTTTTCTTTCATTTTTTTCAAAATGGGTTTTTTCAGAAAGGAATATTGCTAATGAGCAATAGTCTACCTCAATATGATTTGTAGAATTACATATTTTTCTTTTAATGAGGGACGCAAAAGGAAAAACAAATTTAACTCAAATTTCCAAATCAAGTAATGTTTATTATTAATTCTCCTGATAACTATGAAGTAATGCTTATATTGTTTAACTCTGATAGATTTTTCACTTTTTTTATATGTATATCTTAAGTCCTTTTAACATGATATAATACGACTTTAGCAATAAGCTATTTATGAGTTTATTAATGTGTTTATTTTTTTACTTACTAATAATATCATTGGTTCTTTTCCTTCTACATTAGTGTGACCTAATTCATAATTATAGGCTTAACAGAGTTAAAATTGGCTTTGTCACTTTAACTATCATAAGGATTTAGTTTATAATCTCCATTGCCCAGGAACAAAGTCACTCAATTTATACTTTTTTAGCAAATTTTTGTGCAAACATTGAAGCCATTGAATCTTCAATAAACTTTGAACCATGAAAGACAACATCGTTGTAATCATTCTATCAGAAGTTCAATTTTTTCTTACCTACATCTTCCTATGAGTCCCTCAGGTAAAATCAAGAACTAGAATTCCACTGAGAAACTTTATACCTGAATCAATGAATCAGAATAGTGGATGAGCAGAGTTATAACTCCTAGGACAAGCTTAAAGTTAAATATCCAAATATGTCTGATTATTCCAACTCCTTCTAAAAAGGACAAGTGAATCAGCAAAATTAGTCATTCAATTAATCAAGATGTAGAGGAAAATGCAACAATGTTTTGCAAGTCTCCTTTCTTTTCCAAAAGATATTAATCCAGGGATGATAAGGTGGCCTAGGTTTGCAACCACTTGTTCACGTTCAACACTGTCATATTTAATTAATCATCACATTCAAACATTTTCTTGTTTTATTTATTATCAAACAAGAAAGAAAAGGAAACACAGATTCCATTTGTTTCTTATGAATATAAGCAGAGTCAGTGAGATTTTCATCAGTTTTGCACCTGCACAGCAAATTCTTTGTTCAAGGCCTTCCTCAGTGATCTCATGTTTTGTCATACACATGCATTTGAGATTTTCATCAGTTTTGCACCTGCACAGCAAATTCTTTGTTCAAGGCCTTCCTCAGTGATCTCATGTTTTGTCATACACATGCAAGGCCTTCCTCAGTGATCTCATGTTTTGTCATACACATGCATCTAATTTTTTTCATGTTTAAGATAGCCAGACTACATGTTGATTTTTCTCTAATTACAACTGATTTTATATGATTTTTCTCATTATATTATCATGATCAGGATGTGAGGAAGGCTCCAGTGCCTTAATCAGGAGTTGGTTTTTGATTCAATGACCATTGGAACTTCAATATTTCTTCAAACATTAACTGTGTTCTAGGGATACCTCTCTTTTATAGTTGCAAGAGTGTAAGTATTCTAGCAATTTCTCCACGGTGTTTTCTTTCCTCATCCCTTCTCATAGTCTGGATGTCCTATAGATTCATTCCTGAATTTACTTAACGCCCCATTTTTGCTACTAAATTTTTTCCAGCAATAAAATCTATGTCCTTTTTACGTTCTTCCCTGCATGTAGTGGATTAAATTGTGATTCCCCCAAAGGATATGTCTACCAAGGAATCTGTGGATGTGATTATATTAATAAATATGGTCTTGGCAGAAGTAACTAAATTAAGATACATAAAAAGAGATCATTTTAGGTAAGCCCTAAATCCAATGACAAATGTCCTTATAGGAGAAAGTCAGAGGGAAAGTTGAGACTCAGAGACACAGGGAGAAGGTCGCGTGCAGTTGGTAGAAGAGACTTCATTTATGCTACCACAAGCCAAGGGATACGTGGAGATATCAGAAGCTGAAAAGGCAAGAAAGGATTCCCTCCCAGAGCCTTAGAAGGGGAGTGTGGTCCTGATGACACCTTGATTTTGAATATCTGGTTTTCTTCAGAACTGTAAAGGAATAGATTTCTGTTGTTTTAAGCCACCAGGTTTGTGGTAGTGTTACAGTAGCCTTAGGATACAAATACACTGCCATTCAATGTATAGATTCTTTGAATAATTGTGGTTGAATATATATGCTAAAAATAATAAGGAAAACGATGACCAAAATTCAGACCATGATTCTTGGTAAAGAGCTGTTTCTGAAATGACATTTGTATATTAATATTCTATTATTCACAAGTATAACAGTAAAATACATGTATTTCAATATTTCATAATTATAGCAGAACATTTAAAATTATATGAATTCAGAAAAGAGATAGGAAATTAGAAGAAAGAAGACTTTTATGGCTCATGATAGAAAGACTATTGAAAATGCAGTTGCAAAAATCTTTACTCAGTGATTTACTCAACTATTATATATTGAGTAACTATGTTCCTGGTTCATAGATCTTTATGACTAAATTCTTATGCTAGTCAGACAAAAAGAGAAAGCCAATTCTAATTTTTGGGAAGAAGAATAGTTCCACAGGGCATGTATTGGTTTATCATCATTTTATCAGTGAGTTATGCATGTGGGACAGAAATACCCTTTAAAAACGATGCATGCTTTTACGATTCAACTAAACATCCCATCCTTATTGCAAATACAGACAAACATAAATTAATACTACACTTCTAAGCAAATGAGTAACCAACAATGTCCCATTTCATCTACACATTCTCAAGAATATTTTTATGCTCACCCTTGGTAGCCAAATGCCTCCTGAATACATATGATCCACTTGTACAACCTTCACAGTTGGTGTTTCAAGATCCAGAGTTTTTTGTTTATGTGTTTATATATATACACATATATGTGTACTTATATATGTGTATATATATATCTGTGTGTATGTATACATATACATGTGTATATTATATGTAAATATAAAAAAACACATTTAAAATGACAAATCATTTGGGTTTATGCACAGTATATGTCTTCTTGAATTCAATGAGAAATCTTTTGCCTCATGTGAAGTTTGGGACACAGCAAGGTCTTTTAGTTTGTTGTCCAAGTGAGTGAAGAGCTTCTTTATACATATAACAGTGCCGGGAGTTTTTGCCAAGGCCCTGTGTTTTGAATGTCAAATGTTAGTCTGTTTTCTGTGGGTAGAGATTACAGTAGGGAGTCAGGGTAGTTCCAGTCGGCCCTGGCACCCTGGCACACAGCCAGCCTGGGTATTGCAGGGTTCTAAATCTACCAGTCAGGAGATGGGGCACAAAGGTAACAACTGCCAGTTAAATCAAATTTCCTAGAGTAAACTGGACAAATTTTGTTAGCCTCTTGCCTACCCTGGACCAGAGGCACATCAGCAAGAGCAATGATGTTAAGTTTGGGATTGAACTTGTGGACGAATAAAACTAATTCAGTAGATGCTTCCAGCAACTGTGTTAGGGTGATTAAAAGCAGTTCCTTGGTCACCTCAAATTGTTTTATATACTGATGTTTTGTTGTTGCCAAATGAGTTGTAGTTTGTTGAAGAAGGGGACAGAGGTTCAAACAACGGTGCTTTATTCAGGGTCTTGAACAGAAAGCCAGACATATGAAAGTGCTCAATGTATATGGTCTGAACAGAATTGAATTAAATTGATTCTTTAATTCAAACAAGCTTTGTTGACTCAGACTTTCTCTTTAATTACAAAAACAATTTAATTACATGTTAAAGGTATGTGTTCTTAATTTAGAGCCATGTAGCAATCTGCATAACCCTTATCAGTTAAGCTGCCTAACTTCTAAAAACAGAAGCTACAGCAGGAAACTCAATGCCATTAATAATATTGTTACTTAGGAATCTCTTCTTATCATTGTGATGAAAATCCTTCTGGCAAGCAGAGAATAGGGCTGAAATGTGCTTTTTCTTCATCACTGCTAATCCACCACAGGTTAGACATGTCAGCCTGTACTCACGACACATGGAAAAGCTCCAAGAGTAGGTCAGCTATTAATGACAGTGGTAGATGCCATGCTGCTTCTTCACATGTTCACTTACTTCTACAGAAATTGCAGAGAACTTCTAAAATGTATTTATACTTGTCATAATTATTTTCTAAAACTAGGCACATGGGATAGGAAGAGAAATTTATCTTTTTCATCTACCCTTACTCTTTTTTCAATCAGTCAGTACAGTCAGAACTGAAATTTAAACAAAGCCACTGATGGTGAGAAAGTTTATTCATATACACACAGAGAGCTCAAAAACAACAAAAATTGAACAATACATGAAACAAAATCACAGTAACCCAAATTAATTTCTTCAAAACATGCTCTCAAATGTTTTCCTTTAAGATTTTAAAGAAAGCTTTCTTCCCTTGACACATTCCAGATCCATGCTATCAATCCAATAACACAATTTTGTTTTAATGTTTTTCACATTTTGCTATAATTAGTTTTTTTAAAATTAGTATTCCCCATACCCAACACTATATATAGATCAGAAAAGTCATTCTAGATACAAGGAGAGTATTCGCAACAGCATAACTAATTCAAACAAAGCGGTTTTGGGAAAATGGTGACACCATGATGTGTACTTGGCAAGCATGCATGTTGAGATTTTTTAAGCCATCATTTCTCTCCTTTGCAAAAGACCATTCTTAGAGTCATTTTCTATATTTAACTAAGTGAACATATTTTAAGGCATTATTTATAATGTTCCTCTGTTATGCAACGTAATTATTTTAAGTAAATCACCTGAAGATGTACTCCTTCATCGTCTTCAATGAATACTGACATAGCTCTATGTTGGTGGAAGGAGCATTTATATTGTACAGAGAGAGGCACTACTTTCAATGTGTTTGAATTTCCAAATGTGACATTGTCTATGTGAGTGTGTGCTCAATGCTCCTGTGTACATCTCTTTAACACAGAGAGAAATGCAGAGAGGGAGAACGGCTGTTCCAAATCTTCCAATGCAAAGAATTAAACTGTCACAAAAAGATGACATTCACCTGGATGATGTTTGAAGCAATGTCAGTCGAAACAACTGGCTAAATTTAAGCACATACATTTGTTTTATATTGCTGTAATTTCTCTTGATAAAAGCTTGCAGTCGTAAATAGAAGATTGGAGTCCTCAGTGGCTAACAAGATAATGGTGACAATTTTGCTGATAAAAAAAAAAAAAAAACCCACAAAGTTTAGCAGTAAGGACATAAAGGGGACAACAGAGAGTACAAATGCTTTGTGGAAAGAGTCTTTGCAATGTTAACTCAGAGAGTTTTAACTTCACTTTCCAATTTGACAGTCAATCTTGTTACAAGAATAACCTTATTGTTACTCTGGCTCCTCGGGTACTTTGCCTGAAATAATTTTGTTAGAAAGCACAGTGACTGAACACAGTTTTACTGATTCCTAATCAGCAAGCCAAACACAAAAGTATTCACAGACTTGGAGGGACTTGTTAACTGGATGCCAGTCTCCAGTGAGATTTTCTGCTGTTTTGTTTTCCGACCTGTAAAGCCCTTTTTTGTTGTTGTTCTCATACTGATTTTATTATGGTAGCATATGTCAAATTCTTATGAGACAAATCTGATAGATAATTTTATACAAATTATTTCTATTTTTAAAATTCAGTTGTTGCAGCACATCCAATGGCATATGTATTTACACAATCAGGGGCTTAAAGAAGAGGAGAATTATACCATTACTTAAAATTATACTAAAGCTGGTTAGTCAGTCAAGTAAGACCAATCGAAAAAACGTAGGAGTTGAAGGTTTTTTAAGAGATTGACAACTGGGGAAATTGTTCTTATATGTCATAGAAGCTTCCTAGTTTTTGAAAAGTTGGCTACACTGAGAATACCTGCCAAATAGGAGATCTGAATATTGTCAAAGGTACAGAGTTCTAAAATTTGTTTTAAAAAGCGCATTTGAAACATGGTACAGAAGAGAACTCAGGGCCAGGCACAAAAATGGATAACAATTACGGGTCATTTCAAATAAGGGAAAAAGTTTCAAACTCCTGGGAATACACAGATCTTGAATTAATCTTAAAATAAAAATGAATTAATTCCAGAACTTGAATCAATATGAAAATAAAAGTTAATCTATCATATCCAATAGTATATTAATTATATCATGAAAAGCAATGAAGAGTAATGAAAGATATCACTTTTTTTTTTAAATGACAGGGTTTTTTTAGGATATAATTCATTTATACAATTCACCCACAGTACACAGCTACAGTATACAGTTTAGTCATGTTTGTTATATTCACCAAGTTGTGTAACCATCACCATGGGCAGTCACTCCCCATTTCTCCCTAAAACTCTTCAGCCTTAGACAACCACTGATCTACTTTCTATTTCTACAGTATTGCTTGTTCTGTGCAATTCATATGAATGGAATTATACAATATGTGGTCTTGTCTGTCTGGCTTCTGTCACTTAATGTAATGTTTTCCAGATTCATCCATATTGTAGCACACATCAAGTAGTTCATTTCCTTTTGTTGACAAATAATATTCCATTATAAAATGTGTGCATTTTGTCCATCCATTCATCCATTGATGGACATTGGGGTTGTTTCCACCTTGCCGCTATTATGAATTATATCGCTAGAAACATTTGTGTATAAATTTTTATGTGGACATATGCTTTCATTTCTCTTGGGTTTACACCTACAAGTGGAATCCCTGAGTCATATAATTTATGTTTAACTATTTGAGGAGTTACTAAACTGTTTTCAAAAGTGGCTGAACTTTTTTGTATTTTCAGTAGCAACAGGTGAGGGTTTCAGTTTCTCTGTGTTCTCTTCAACAGTTGCGATAATTTGCTTTTTGATAATAGCTCTCCGACGGTGTGTGAAGCGGTATCTTACTGTGGTTTGCATTTGCATTTCCTTGATGATTAATGATATTGAGTGTCTTTTAATTTGCTTGTTTGTATACTTTTTATAAAGAAATGTATATTCGGATAGTTGTTCATTTTTAGTTGGATTATTTGTTATTGTATTTTTGAGTTTTAAGTGTTCTTTATATATTAGCTCCTTTCCTCTTTTTAAACATATTTTTAGAGCAATTTTTAGGTTTATAAGAAAAATGAAAGGAAAATAGATTTCTATATACACCCTGCCCCCACAGATGCATAACCTCCCCTATTATCAATATTCCCCATCAATGTAGTTCATTTGTTACCATTGGTGAACCTATGTTGATTCATCATAATTATCCAAAGTCCATCGTTTACATTAGTGTTGACTTTTCCTGTATTCCATTCTGTCGGTTTGGACAAATGCATAATGACTTGTGTCTATCATTGTAATATCATACAGAATATTTTCACTGCCCTAAAAATTCTATGTGTATACCCATGCTTTTGATTTAAAGTAATTTCTGTGCCCTCCACATATTGAATAGGAAAAAAAAAAGAATCAAACAATGCAGTAATTATCACAATGTTTTATTTTAACGAAAGTCTTAAAACGCTACATTTAAACAACATTTTGACATTTAAACTATGCCAATCAAATTATATTAAAGTAAATTCTAAAACAATCTTCTTTCTAATTTTTTGTAAGAATAGAAGTTATTAAAAAAAAAACCACACACAGTCCTGGCTTATCTTTTCTTAGAAATCTGGATTTGCATATCTCTGGTTGTATATTAGATTGAGAAAAATGAAAAGGAATTATATAATGCCTAATCCTAATAAAACAAGGAATTGTGTACTTTTTACACATCATATTTGCAGAGAAAATATTATGAAATAATTCTGTAAAAACCAATAAATTCTCTACCCAAGATATTCTATTGTAATTAATTTAATATATTTATTTTTACTCCACATAGACTAAAATAATCTTGTAGGGGATCTTTCTTAAAATGAATAATCACAAGCCAGTTTTTTGTCTTCCAAATGTGTCTTTACACACATATGTTGATTTCTATTTTAATAAAGTCTCTTTTAATTTCAAGAATTATGTCCCTAAAGCTGTTTCTATAATCAGCAATTAAGCAAAAAGCATTATATAACAGGGTCTAATATTTTATGAAAATAATGTATAACATATAAAAAGGTTAGCATTAGCTTTCATTTTATAGACCTAACACTTTTATCTTACAATGGTTAAATGCTACATTTTAATTCCAATTTTACACAAAGTTTTGATATATTTACATAACGCTGAGTTGAAACTACTTCAGAGATATTTTGTCTGTTTGTAAAATGCACGTGGCACTATAAAAACCAGTCTTATATAATCTATGAATCTTCTGGGAAAGTCCCAGGTATTTGAGTATCTTCAAAGTATATAAATTATTGTTTGGTTTAGTTTATCGGCAAAGCAAATATTGCTTTAAACTTTGAAGACAGTGAGAGCTGGAGATATATAAAAAAACATATCCCTTAATCTTAAATTGCTGATAACATAGTGGATCGTGTTGAGACTGCTTCCTAAACACTCTGTGTTTGTTGCTAGGCAGTGTGGGAAAGAGAACTTATGTTTGGTAATGAGATAATTTATTGAAGTACTTCATAGAACTTCCATGTTTAATAATGAAAGGCAAAAGTAAACTTCTTGATAAAAGCAAGAAAACTAAATATAAAGTTTGTTCGAGGATTACCTTCTCAGGTAAAGAAACCTACTTCATGGTAAATGGCAAAGGAGCAGAGAACTGATAGTAGCAGAAGGAAGCTACGATTACCTAAGTTTTGTGACTATTTATTTAAGCACGGAATGTAGCTACTCTATGTGGTTTGTAATGATTTATTTCCCCATTTATTTTTTTCTACTTGTGTATGGTGTTGAGTAGTTTTCCAGTTTAATACCAGCAGGGCATATGAGTAAACTGACATTTATAATATGACAGCTGATAGGAATTTGTGTTTATAGTATATTAACAATAAGCATGTCTTTTTCTTTACTCGTATGAAGAGAAAAAATAGATTCTGAATGACCAAAGAAGTGTATTGTGCTTGTTATCCTTAACTTTCTTAATCCTTACTCATTCTCTATTATTTTTTATCCTGTTTTACAACCCAGGAGCATACTTTCACAAAGTCTGTGACATGGTCTCCTTTTCTAACAGAATTCAAACTGGATTCGGCCAATGAGAAGTTTTTGTTTGTTTGTTTGTTTAAGACTCAAAAAACAAATGGAGGGAAGAGTCAGGATATTCCTTCCTCACTCCTCTCCCTGTTTTATTGTTATGCCTCTGAGAGTGGCTTTAATTCTCTATGATTACAGGTCCTGCTGTCTGGCCCCTTCTCCACTGAACTCTAATGAGTAGTAGTGATGTGATTTCTCTCCCTTTGGCTCTAGGAGTGGCTATGACTTTTTACTGTTACTAGTCACAGGGGGACCTCAACATTTATTGTTTGCTTCCACAGGCTTATACAAACCTTAGGAAAAGTTCCTGAGAAGCGTATAGATAACTATTCCCTAATAGTTTCTTAAATAACTGTTCTCAAAGTAGATAGATCAATAAGTTCCCATCATTTGAACTATCTGAGATATATACTGGGTCACTGAATACAGGCTATAAGTAGGGGTAATGTCTTGCTAGGAAGAAGAATATGTTCTTTATTGTACCTGGAATAAAAGTACACAATAATGTGTTCAAAAGTTTTGTAGACTTAGGAGTAATTAAATGAGAGAACTCATATTTCAAGGCTTCTACTTTCTGAGTGATATAAAATAAGTCACAGATAATAGAGCAAATATGAGCTTTAATGAGAGAGAAGAAAACATGTTTATATTTACTATGAAAATTTTAAAAAGTCAACTCACTACAGGACCATGGTAGAATTTTTGCTTATAAATGAATGTCCAGAAGTGATGAGATTTATAGACCTTTGGATGGAGAGTTTTTGAGTATCTGGGTAGGACAAATCTAATCATGACAGTTCTTAAAAACAGAGAACATTTCCAAGTAGTTAGAAAGAGATGTGAGTAGAAGAAGGGTCAGAAAGACATGACATAAGAATTGCTGGCATTAAAATGGGAAGAGAAAACTATGAGTTCGGGAATGAGGCAGCCTCTAGAAACTCTGAATGACCCCCAGCTTACAGCTAGAAAGAAGATGGGGATTTTTGTTTCAGAAATGCAGGGAACTACATTCTGCCAACATGGAAGAATAAGAATGAATTCTCCCCTAGAACCTTCTTGATTATAAGCCCGATGAAGTCTACACCTGTCTTCTGACCTACAGAACTGCAAAGTAATAATTACTTTTTTAAATCACTAAATTTATAACAATTTTCTTATAGCAGTGATAGAGAACTAATACATTCTACTTCCTGCAACTCTTCCATGGGTGTGTGGGTTGCTTTTACTGCCATTATAGTATTATTACACAGCTTTGCTTGTGATCAGTGACTTATTTTACAACAAAGAAAATACAATGATGAGAACATGTCTACGAGATTAATTAGTTTTGCTCCCAGTCTCATAATCCAGAATCTAATGGATTAACACAAATGTTCAATGGCTTACTTACAAAGCTCAGTTATGGCATCAGTTGGAAGATAAAAGACCTTGAAAAATCAGTTTCTGTCTTGCAAGTACATTACATACATTTGAACCAGAGATGATTATGAAGGACTGCCTCAACTGTAGCCAAATAAACAAGCATGGAAATCAAGAATGAATGTAAAAGTGGTTTCGCTCTCAAACATTAAACTATTACAGTGGTTTCCTTATTAAGGAGAAGTGACTTTGTTATTATCCCCAGGAAGACTATTATTATTATTATTATTACTACTGCTACTACTATTATTATTATTATTTTACTTTCTGTTCTGGTAAATTTGAATTCTCTTAATTTGGAGCTCTTAGTTTCCAATCAGGGAATACTTGTACTGGAGCTATAAAAACAGTTTTGTTCTATTTTAAAATGAGACTGCCCACTGACCATTTGGGGGTCCTTATGGTACTGAACCCACACACATACACAGGGGGCTACTCTAGTGGCTGGAGTAATTGACCACAACTACCAAAGGATATCGGGTTGTTTGATTAAAAAAAACAAAGTCAAAGAGGAAAATGTCTGGAACCCAGGGAATTCTATAGACTTCCTCTTAATGCTCTGTGCCCAATAATTCCAATCAATGGAAAACTACATCATCCCAAATTCAGTGTGGACTTACAACCCCAGGGGAATGAAGGTTTGGGTTGAGTCCAGCTGAGAATCTGGCTGAGGGCAAAGGAAACAGGGAAGAGATAGTAGAAAAGGTATAAACAAAGTCTGTAGTAGTTTATTTTCTTTTTCTTGTTATGTGTATATATTTATATATAGAAATATATATAAACTATGTATAAAATTACAGTTTACATTTAATATTATTTTGTACCAGTTTCAGGCATATGTGTACATATTTGTAAATTAACTATTTTCTTCTCTTTTTTCCCTACTATTTTATATACATGTTACTGGAGGTTCACTTTAAAATATTAGATGGAACTGTGATTGGATTTGAGGAGTAATTAATACAGTCAGAGATCATTTCAGTGACTATTGGGACTATGTCTTCACATTTTGAGGAAAGACATATGAAAGCATCTTCACTTGTATGAAAGATAGAAGAATATTAAATGAAACTTAAGTGGACTTAGAAGGGTGCATGCAGTAGCTTAGTACTCAAAAGCATGACCTATGCCAATATTTATTTTCTTATAGCTCCAAATACTCTTTTTTGTCCACTTATGCAATGGCAGCTTTTGTCAAGAGAGGGCACTGCAAGGACACTAAAGGCCAAAGCAAAGGAGCTGGCTTGTGCCCCTTTCTGTATGGTGCTGCCGTCAGCAGAAGGATGTACAGGAAGCCCAGTGGGGCTGACCTCAGCTGGAACATAGTGCAAAGCCTATATATACCCTTCTAGCATCCTCCAATGAACTTGTCTACCCCCAGTGGACACTTACCACACCCTCTGGTAAGTGTCTTCATCACTGGTTTGTGTGTGCCTAGACCAGCCCTGCCCTCTAAAATGAGGTCTGATACTTCAGTTTGTTTCAGTTCTAAGTTCCTTGCACATTTACTTCCCCTTACACGCTGTGTACAGTTACTGTTTATCTACTCCTAGCAGCCCTCTTTTATCCCTTTAATAGTTAGCCTCCTTTTATTGGTAAGCATTCTTTATATTAAACTTTACATGTTAAATTACTAACATACTTTTGTCTCTTGACTGGACACTGATTGATACACATGTGGATTGACCAAGAAAGAAACATTTTGATAAGATAACCTAGAAGAATTTTTACAGTTATAAATAATAATGTAAAATTATCTAATTAGATAATGTCTAATAATATTAAATTATCTAAAAATTAAAAATTAATATTATCTATAGGTTAACAATTGTTGCAATAATGATTAATACTTTAAAATTTGGTAAGTAAGCCTGACAGTGTGTAAATTAAAGATAACACATATAATAAAACAGGCATGGAATTATTATATATATATATGTAGACTAAAAATCCTAATTTTTCTGTCATTCTTTGATAAAATTAAATAATTTGGAGAAGTCATAAAGCATTTTGTAAAGAAACAAATGACTTATAACTTATAAAACATATTATTATATTAAATTACCTTTCCTTTGATATTGTTTTTGTTTTTCAAATGTCTCCAGATATTCTTTGGTTAAAATGAGTGTGTGCTATGTACACTGTCAATCAAATTATGTCACATATAAAGATCAAAAGATGTAAAATAATAAATGTTTGTCAGAGATGACATGGCATTGAAACTCCACAGAGCAATATGAATATCTTCTGCAGTATCTGGGAGAATGTTATTTTTAGTTATAATTTTTATTATGTTCCATTTATATATTTCTTTTATATAAGATTTTTGCCTTCTTAAGGATACATCTAAATATTATTAGGAAATGGGCTTGATATTTTTCCCTCTCTGCAGATAAACTAAGACTTAGAGATACCACACAAAAATCTGAGTTAATAATATGCCAATAGAAACTATAAAATATCAATCAGAACAAGGAGGAAATTTTGAGGATTCATAGAATTTTACTGGACAGGTGAATCATCCATTAACTCGGAAATATGTTTCTTTCCTAAAGGAGATTATGGTTTGATTACTGATATAAAAGAGCTGAGTAATCAGTACAAATGTGTTCAGGTAAAAACAAGTTATGAGAAAGGTTAGTTGAAAGGGTTCTAGAGGATTAAGCTGGTGAATTGAGGATGGAGTAAAAAAATGTCAAGAAGAATAAATAGAATATTGTGGAATATATTTTCAAAGTTCATCAGATGCATACATTTAAGTGTCACTCACAGGAATTCTGTATAACCCCAAATTATGTCAAAGCAGAAATAATGATAGACATGGTTCAAATGTAGATAGTGCAAATATTTATTCAAAGCACATCCACTTCCCAAACTCACATTATAGGACAAAATAATAACAGAAGAACACAAGGATGAAAGGACAGTAGAGTTTTCAAGATTTCACACACAAAAAAATGAATCTTGCCAGTTTATGTTTTCCCACTTTAATGAGTTACCCATATCCTTCAATCAGGCACACCCCTACCACCCGCACGACCAATCTGAAAGTCCCCAATTACAATTAACCTGTGTCTCTTGGGTAAATAATGCATAGCTTCCTTTCAGAAATTGCTTCATCTTGGGTCATCGCAGTCTAAAATTACAGTTTAGTTGATTCAAAGCCTTTCTTTTTTTTTCCCTGAAAACCTCTATCTCACATCTCATAATCCTAATCGTATGGATACATTAACTCTGTGGATTTAGAACCATATGCGTTGTTTCTTAATGGTCCCAAATTCAGAAACGTTAACTCTTTAACACGTTTGTTTATAACACAAGCAATTAGAAATGCCATATATTTAATTTTTTATCTAACACAAACCAAATATGCTTCATCATCATCCTTCTTCTTCTTACTGTCATTATTACAATCATTCTGTGGCAAAGTTTCTTAGCTGTTCATAAGGTCCTACTACTCTTCCTGGACATGGAGGAAGTCTATATTTCCCAGCCTCCCTTGCACTTATAGTCAACGGGTTTGAAGTCACACCCACCACTGATTGGAATAGATCGAATAAGCTTTCCATATGTGTTCTTCCATCCTTTGTTTACCCTTATCCCTGACTGTGATGGAAGCGAACTCTAGGACCCTCCTGGAAGCGACGTATTAAAGATGATCAGTCAGCCATGGTCCTGAATGTCTGCAGAGTGAAAGGCCCCGCTCTTCCCATCTTGCCTTCCAAGAACACGCATATTCTGGAGACTGTTTTTTTTTTTTTCACAGAAAGTAGCATTGTTTAACAGTCTTTACATATTACTAAACAACACACACTCACATTCAGCTTCTGTATTTTAATACATCTTGTCTCACATAAAACATTGGCATGAATTCCAGCTTACATGGATCTCAGTTTGATCTGAACGCATCTTATATTTTTCATGCACATAACACTGAATCTCAGTTTTCTCTTCAACTCTTGCTAATTTCATCACATTTCAGGTCTCCTCCCTCAGACTGAACCTCAGTTATTCCTTTCTTTAAAAAAAAAAAAAAAAAGTTTGTTTGCGCAACATTGCCTTCCAGGAAGAGCAGGATGTCCCAGGCACACCCTCTTCCCTGCCCCAAAACCCAGGCCTTCCTACTCCCCAGGAGGCCCTGGGCTTCTTGGGTGAGGAATAGAATAAAGGCCTGATTATGGGCACAGGGGGAAGTAGGCAAAGAGAAGTTTTCATGATGAAAATACTTCAGGTGCAACTGATCAACCAGTGACATTCAGAGACTATGTCGTCATAAGGCAACATTTACTCTGATTCAGATTGTATCCACATCAAGCAGGGCTATTTCAAGACCATTTGGTGGGAAACATCAGTGCTCCAAGGGCAGAGAGAATTTTTCAATGGTTAATACTTTTTTCGTTAATCTCACTTTCATTAAAACATTCCCTTTATATATCATATCTTTGTTTAAAGAAAAACAAGCACTTGGATTTATGAATAATTTGATTTGGGTAGCACTTCAACACTGTAGCTGACTCATGTTACAAATAGGTACTGAGATCTAGAAAAGCAAATGACGATTTACACAACCTTTATTTAATTAAGGTGACCAGACTTGGTATTCAGTCATCTTCAAACCTGGGTTATTTCTTACGTAGTCTAATTCAGATCAGAAATGTTTTGCTCATTTGTATTTATGAAGGTGCATCTGATCTTCACTGATGTAGTTTTATCCTTGTGATGTTTCCAAGGCATGTACCCTTTTTATTACACTGTGGCTTAGGCTGCTAGATTTTCACCAATGATGCAATTTTCTTCTTGAGCTTTAGATTACATTTCTAGCCTCTTGTGCGGTTAGGCGTGACCGTGCACTGGATCCTGCCAATGGAATACGAGGACACCGCTGTGCTTCTTCTTGGCCAAGGTTGTTAAAAAGCTGATGTCACTCCTTCACACATGTTTTTTTGTTGTTGCTGTTTTTTCCTTTTTCCTTTCCAGGCTGGACACTGATAATAACAAAGCTCTAAAGGATAATGGCCACTCAAGGTGAAAGAACCGGTTGTCCTTCCCTCACCACATAGTGGGAATTAATTGTCGACAAACATTATGTTTAGGACCCATCATATAAGTGACATAGCATTTGAGATTATAAACTTTGAACATATTTGCTACCATTTTACTGCATATATAAGGGAGGACCCCCCAAAAAACTAGAATTTATTTAGAAAAAATTGTATATTTATTCTTGCATGTTTAAATTTCAGTCACCTTGAAAGTACCCTCTATTTGATGCAATACACCTATTGAGATGTTTTTCTCACTGCTCAAACGGTTTCTGAATTTATTGATTTTGATGCCCTTTAGTGCTCCTGCCATAGTTTGCTTCACCTCTTCCACGTTGGCAAAACATTTTCCTTTGAGGACACTTTTCATCTGGGGAAATGAAATAAGTCGCTTGGGGCTAGAATTGGTGAATAAGGGGGAGTGGGGCATGGGAGTCATGCTGCTTTTTTGTCAAGAAATGTTGAACACTTAGTTCTGTGTGGGCAGGTGTGCTTGTAGGTCACCCTTCATGAAATGGGTGAGCGCACTGAGTCTTCAAAAAATTTTCACTAAAGCTGAACGCAACCTCTCACAACAACACCAGCCAGTACACTGATACAGATGGGTTCCTAGAACACTCATCTAGTGGGGGAAGCCTGTATCCACAATGGGCCTGCCCTCCAGGGGGTAATTCTGTTTTTTTGGAGGGTCCCCCTAGTATAAGCTATTCCAATGCAAAGAGCTTCCTGTTTTCAACACTATGCTACTAGTGTTCTTGTCTAACGTCGTCATTCCACTTGCTTTATTTTATCTTTTTATCACTTATTTCTTAGAATACCTCTCTTTTTATTTTTCCCTTGTCTTTTTAGCTTCCAGCCTCACGTCTCTTTCATATGACATACCACATATCATCACATACAACATACTAGTTTCAACATGGTTTTCAGTTACAATAAAAATAACATCGATGATCTTTAAAAATCATAAAAACACCATTCCCATTAACTGTAATACATGTGAGAAGCAATCCAGAATGAAATTGTTTCTAAATGTTTTGTTACTATGACCACAGTATCAACACTGTAGCTGAGGAATAAAGAGTAAAAATCTTTACCTTAATGGACACATTTTATATATTAGGATATATATGAGTGCATCTTCCATTTCTTCAATAACATGGTGATTCACAGCCTCAGAAATCCCAGCTCTAGAACACTTATTCTTCATATTAATATCACAGCCCACACCAGCCCAGTAATGTATCAATTTATTAACATCAGTGACATAATTTTTAACAAGAGAATATCAAAGTTTAGCACATGTGTGTGGGCAATCCACATAGCCATGATAGTACCATAAAAATCCGAAGACAGTGGGAAACTCTCTTGGGTCTATAAGACATTTTGGATATATAAGACATTTTTAGACAAAGGAGAAAGTGAGAGTCAAGGTGTTAGATTTCAGAGGTGAGAATGAGTGATTTACAGGGATTTGAGAAAGATCTGAACACACATGGCAAGTAAACCCTTCGTAGGTAACCCAGAAACAGTGGGACTTTGGGGGTATCTAGCTAACAAGCACATGCCTCAAGCCCTCTTACTGACCATGCCTAATTCAAATTCCAAAATCAAAACCACGTAAATCAATTGATTTTGAGTGCAAAAGTCCAAATAGTTCATATATTATATATTTTGTATCTACTTTACCCAATTTTGCATTCAGTGGTAATTGCTCTGTAAGTCAACATAGAAAAAGTTCTAGCAACCAAAATGTAACCGCTTTGAGTAGAAGTTCCATGATTTTTTTTTAGTTGTGGCCATTCACAATAATTTGCTAAACCCTAGGTAAGCTCATTGATCCCCACATAAATGATGGGCAATTGCAAAGATATTTTCTAAGTTATTTAAATTTACATATTAGATTTTTTCCAGCTCTTTGATCAGTTTATTCTCAGTTGCACTGTAATGCTAAACTGTTATAATTTGCCAATACTATACACAGCATTACCTTTTTTCTTTCCTTCCTTTCTATTCTTCTCTTTTTCCTCCCTCTCTCCCTCCCTCCCTCCCTTCCTTCCTTCCTTCTTTCCTCCCTCCCTTCCTTCCTCCCTTCCTTCCTTCCTTCCTTCCTTCCTTCCTTCCTTCCTTCCTTCCTTCCTTCCTTTCTCAGCCACAATGTACCTATCACTTGCAGTTTCCTTCTGAGTCATACTTTACTGGGTCTTTCATGGTATAAAATTAATTTGTAAGCACTATGCTGGTATGGTAAAAGATTAGACAATTAGATATAAACAGTTTTTTTTAAGTTAGTTTTTCAGAGCCTGTGAATTTAATGACTCCCATACTAATAATTAGGTTGTATTTCATTCATAAGATGCATATTTCTGTTTACTTAAGTAAGTAGCATTGAGTTACCTTTTCTATGGCATAGGACAGGAAAATGTTCTTTGGGTAAGTATTCCGACTGGTGGATAATTTAGCAGATGTTGCTTGTTCTCCAGAAATTATATGTGAGGAGTCCCCCTCCCACATCATTTTCTAGTTTCCATTCTCTTCCTATCCTTGAATTCCTCTGTTACGTATTTGTTTTATGTAAACCCACCTCTCTTTGAAGCCCGTGTTCCTTCCCCTTTAATTACCTACCACCCAGCAAGTTGAACCAATGCTTCCCAAACCTTACCTTTTCTCTTCAGATCTTCTGGTAACATCCAGTGTCCTAGATACCGGTTCCTACATTCCAAGGCCCATCATAACCTGAGGAGGAGTCTGTAAAATGCTTCTAGTGTTTATTTCACATGTGTACAAGAGCAAAATCATGTACTATACCTCTCACGTCAACACACTCAACAAACAGGTTTGCACTTACCCTTAGCCTTCGAAATCTGCATTTTCAAGTCTGTGTATTTTTGACCTCTTAACCAGAGAATGTGAATTCTGTTGTATTTTACCTTTCATAGACCATAACGTAGAAGAATGTGGATGAACATGTGTAGTAAGGACATATTCATTAGATTTCTACTGGCTACTAGAATTCTTCAGTTCCTGTATTTGTGCTTTATACTGGGGGTTGTGGTAGTAGGGACACTGAAAGACCCCACAGGTCTGTGACAAGAATAATTTGCTAACCGGATCTAATTATATTAGATTCCCTACTATGCTAGTTCATGAAATAATATATTTCTCTCTAAACCCACAAGGAGGCCTGTATCTATAGTTAAATGCATTCTTGTAAGAATATTGTAAACAATGTGAATTTGCTTTGTGAAGTACCCTTTTCCAGTTAAAATCTTTTTCATTCGAAGTAGCTTTGGATACACTGAATAGGCATTTCATTTTTCCTTAATTTAAATAACCAGTTACTTTAAAATCTACAATCTCTTTCAAAGATAGACTTTGGCACAATGGCTGTGTAGTTAGACAGGCATGAGCAAAGTAGGAACAATGCACCAGGCATAGAATGTCACCAGGGCAGAATAACCCAGGTACCTAGCAAAAGAACAAACTGGGAAAACAAGGACCTTGCCTCCAGGGTGGCCTTTCTTCCCCTGGCAAATCGCTGGTCAAGACTTAGAACCCCTATTGGAGAAACAAGAAGGCCAGAGAATAGCCATATATAACTCCCACACTTTTTCCTAACACCTTAAGGCAAGAATATTATTTTAACCACACATTGCCCACCATACACATATCTGTGTGCATTCAAATAATGATCCTTGCCTTTGTCAACCTGGGGATATTTTCATTCTCATATCACTGTTTTTAAAAATAGTATTTTCACTTGCAAATACTTATTCTTGAAATTTCTATTAACTAAATAATAATAACTGAAAGGTTTGGGGGGCCTACATGCACATAACACTTATTTCTCATACAATTCTGAAAGACAGTTATGCATATTTTCTAGTTAAGAAAACTGAGTCTGTAAGAGTTGAAATATTTAACCCATGATGCTATGGCTAAGGAATGGTAGGCACAGGTTTGCAATCCAAAGGCCATTTCACTCTTAAACATTTTAACTCATTACGAAAAAACACTTTTAATCAGATTAGGTCTATGTATTATTTGCCCTCTTGTTATTAATTTTGTATCATTAACAGCTAAATATCATTTGGTAGTTTTAAGCAAACACACGCTGATGTGCTTTGAAATGTTTAGAAGTGAGTTGCTCTGAAACTTCACACTTTATCCCTGTGTATTTTTTTCCCACTAAGTACAAAGTTATTCTGACATTTACTATCCATTTTACAAGAAAAGAATTTAAAGAGGTAATTTGCATGTTTTCTGGTTTATCAGAGTTAGAAGTACCCTACCTTTAGTCATTTAGAAAGTAGTTGTACCTATTTGAAAAGACATTTTTCCTCCATAATACTTTCTGTTACACATTTTCTGGCATCTCATTAAGTGTGAATTACCTTCTCATTACACATTTCACGGAGTAAAATGAAGCTCTGTTCTATGGGGTATATATGCGGGGGACAGATTCAGGGAAAGTCATTGAATATGTGCTCTTGAGAGGGTCTTTCTTGCTTCTACTAAGGAAATTTACTTAACTTTTTTCACCTAATTTAATTGAAAATCTATGTGAAGAACTTACACACGTGACCCATGAACATGAACAATGGTGGGGGGATTGCTTGAGGGAGCGGGGGGTGCTGGGTAGAGGGGGACAAAAGGGGAAAACCTGGACAACCGCAATAGCATAATGAATATAATTAAAAACAATAAAATAAAGCACTAAAAATAAATTTAAAATAAATTTTAAATAGCTATCTTGCGCCACATACATTACTAAAATTAATGTAAGTCTCTAAAGATAATTAAGATCACTTTATCTGACAACGGTGTGGTGATGGCCAGAGTAAAGGGGGCTCAGGGGCTGGGTAGGGTGGAGGTGGGCAAAGGGGTGGGGAGAATGGGAACATTTGCAATAAAATCAACAAAAAAAATAACAGAAAGAGTATAGAAATTATAAAAAGTCATTTATTAGACTCCTAATAATTTAAATTTTACTTAATTCTAATTTATTAATTTGCAATAGATAACTGATGCTAGCTCAGCGAAGCAAGAATATGAATTGATTAGTGACTTATCATGATTATCATCAACTTATCTGTGAGGCGTTATCAGCTTATAGCTTCTAAGGTTTAACCAGATAAAATGTGCAATATATAGCAAGTTCACAAATAACGTCATTTTGTTCAAGGACATTTCAGTATAACATTGATGAGGGGAAAAATATTGATTCCCAACAGAATCCACTCACTGTGTGGACCCTACATGCTCTCCCCATGTCTGCACAGGTTTTCTCCACAGCCCACAGTGTCCTGCCACATTCCAAAGATGTGCATATGAGGGAAATGGGTATGGCAACATCATCCCTGTACGAGTGAGTTGGGGAGACAGGTGGGAGTGGCACTTTGATAGAAGGGCCTTGTGTCCAGGGAGGGTCCTACCTTGCACCCTGAGCAGCCAGGATGGGCTCTGGCCACCTGGGACTCTGACCTGGAGGAAACAGTTTCAAAAAGAATTCTCTTACTTGTTTTCATTAATCTTTCTTAAATGTATATATAGATCACACCTATTTCAGTGTTTAATAAAAGAAGTGTTTTGGGTCTTTGTTTAGAAGTGTGATAATATTTTGTGTTCCGAAATATGCACTAGAATGTAATGCTTATTTATATGAATTAGCCTATAATAAAATTGGTTTCATTGTATGTCATTTGACTTAAAGTTGCAGTTTCCAAGAACCTATCAATGACTATAAGTGAGGACTTACTGTAGTCAGTTGTTTTGATATTATATTACTAAAAGCTTACAATTGCAAACAGTAGTGATTCATATTAAATGTTGGTCAAAAAATCTAATTCTTTAACCCTTTTAAATCAAGAAAATATGCATGAAAAGATGATATTTTCAATTAACTGTAAAGGAGAATATTTGTTATAGCGTTTAGAAGAAAGAACAATACAGAAAAAATATAATACCAACCTAACAATATGTTCATCACTCTAATCACTTACTAAACAAGCGAATTCTTCATTAAATTACAGACAGAGGTTTTTATAAGTGACTAAAATAAGTAAATGCATTTTAGGGAAAATAGCTGATTAAAGTGTAGAAAAGACTGGTTTATGGAAATAATAAAACTAAAAAATAAAATTTTAAACGAATATAAATGACTCTAAGAATGAAGATTCACTTGGGGTAAGATAACAGTTAAAATTAAGACTATTTGGGAATAGTAATATTCAACGTTTGATAAAGACTGCAAAATGAGAGAAAAATTTATGAATTAGAAGATTAGTTATGCTCAAGTCAAAAAGTTTGAAAATAAAGATTAAATTAGTCAACTGTTTAAGAGAAGTCATGTCAATTTTGAAATTTGTATAAATTTGGTGATAAGATCTGATTCACAATATTTTAAAACAAACTGGAATAATGAGAGAAAACCTTATTTCAGAAGGATAATGACTAAAGGGAGTGAAAGAAATCCTAGATAACATAAACCCTGCAATTTCAAGAAGTCTTATATTGAGGAGAAAAGGGGAAAAAGACATAGCTACTACATGCTTAAGAAAAGCCAAGAGTAGACTTTTTTAATAGGTGAAAAGAGTGTAATTTTAAACTGAAAGGAATATATCAAGGGATAGGGTGGTTAGGATCTGAGAAAGTAGGAGAAAGGGGGTATTTGATGGAAAAGGTTCTGAAGAAGGTGAGAGGGGATGGAGTCAAGAACACAGGTGGGTTATGACAGCTGGATCCTTCGGACAGAACGTGACCATTGTGATAGGGACACCCACAACATACACGTGAATAGTCAACGACAACAACAAAAAAAAAAACTGGAGAAAGCAGCTAAATATGATCATATTTGTCTTAGGAAGTAACTTTAGTTGAATAAACAGAACTGTAGGTCACCTGAAAGGAGATAATTTCTTGGAATATGATAAATGTGGTAAGTGGTCACACAGACATTACCTCTGACACCTCAGAAAGAGCTGTCATCTCTCTCACTGTTACTCACTATATTTCATATTGTACTTATCTAAAAAGCATTTTACCTTTTTGAAAAAATATTTTTGAGAGTATGTTTGAGTTTGTATGTTTAATGAATATCTTAGACATTTACTTTGTAAACAATAAGAATCTTTATTTTAATCATATACAGGAGTCCAAATGAATAATTTACCACATAAAATTGTTTTAAATTATCTTTTAAAGATAAATGTCTCATTAAGGTTATTTGAATAGCTCTCTGAAAAGCTTAATTCTATACCTTGTTTTTAATACCTCATTATCTATTATTTTCTCTTCCAAGAAATTCTTGTGTTAGATTTCCTCTAAAGGATGGTTATTTTTAGCCCTGGCCTGTTAGCCCTGGCCAGGTAGGTACTAACTGAGTTCTCTTATAACCATATTGTCCTGATGCACCAAGATTGTGGGTTTTATCCCCTGCCAGGGCACACACAAGAAGCAACAAATGAATGCATAAATAAGTGGAACAACAAATCAAAATTTCTCTCTCTCTCTCTGTCAATAAATATTTTTTTTAGAAACAATGGTTATTTATATAGAATATCTACATCAAATTTCTTATTTTTTTCTTTTTTTTTTGCTGTTTAATATGTTGGATTCATATTTCACATTTTTAAGAGGTATCAATAACTTTTAAATCACCTAATGTATTTTGAAATACCATTCAACAAATGAAAGGGAAGAAAATAAAATGATTCCTAAGGAATTTAATATATCTCTATAGAATGGATCTAATTCCTATCCAAATGTATTGTGAAATGCTCTGCTAGGTAATTGAGTTCATATTAAATATAAAAATTTGAATAGAAATGTACTGTGTAAAAGAAAATTGGTACTATTATTTTTTTCCCATTCAAACCTCAATATAGATAATAGAATAGATAATTTGATTTCATAGGTTTCTATAGCTGATAGCAGTGGCTGAGGTCCAGAATCAGATTTGAATCCTTCATTTTATTTCCAAAGTCATTGCTATAAAGTAAATTGTGCTCATAGTGTCTATTGAACATTATAGTGTCATTAAATGAAAAGATTTATACTCAGGAAAATTGTTTTTAAAATCTTAATACATGTACTTTAGTGTAAAGAGTGAGATTTAAACATTATTATAAAGAGACAGAGAAAAGTTGAAAATTATGACCTTGTTTTCTGGATTGGTAGAAAAAGCCTTCACAAAGTGTCACAAATTGATCTGAGATCCATAAAGAGTAGGATTTGATTAGGTGGAAACCAGTAGTTGGAAAAAAAGAGAACGAAGAGGGAGAGAGAATGTAAGCATAGCAGCAGGAAACATGTAAGGCGACCTAACATGTGAATGTACATGTGCATTACTCACAGATGATATTTGAGGTGACACTTAACTGTTTAAATATTTGACTGATAGATCTTCACCTATCTCTTCCATTGTGCGTCCCATTTGAAAAATCTTGACCTGCCTTTGTCCCTTTCCCTAAGGCCACTTGTAACGAGATCTCTCCAATGAAGATCAACTACTTCCAATAAAAGGGGACTCACAGGGGTACCTCCCATAGAGAGCCAGGTAGCTTGAAGAGTAGCACTTCCGCAAGTAATTTCCTTTGACGAACAGTAGAAATGTGCAAAGATTTAATTGGTAAATAATTTTTCTAGGTGTAATATCTGCTAATTTGTATATTTTTAAAGAAACTCTTCAAGATAGCTTTTTTCTTTTTCTCCAAGTTGGTACATTCTGCAACTAATCTTTGTGAAGTAAAATAAGGTATATATAATGAAATTTTAAAAAATACTAGAAAATACAGTCAGGTGGAAGAAAATTTTGCTGTTAAAATGATCAGTTTCAGCCCTGCCCCGTGTTGCTCAGTTGGTTATATGTCGCCTCGCAAAGTGAAGGTTGCCAGTTTGATCCCTGGTCAGGGCACGTGCCTGGATTGCGGGTTCCATTTTCAGCTGGGGCTCATATGACAGACAACAGATTAATCTCTCTCTCTCTCACTGATGTTTCTCTCCCTCTTTTTCTCCCTAACTTCCCCTCTCTTGAAACACAAAATAAATAAAATCTTTAAAAATATATTAATTTCACAAAACTTACTTATTCTGATTGCCTGAGGGTGTTGAATTCTGACGTTTAAACCCAAGACAAGTCAGCTGAGGTGGAACATTTTCTTCTGTGTATTTATAAATAGTATTGTAAATATTTATTAGAAAAATGGGTATGTGTGGACAGTATATATGTGCATACATCCATATGTGCATGTATGTATCTACGTATCTGTATCTATTTATCTATCTCTCCTTTACTGGGGATGAAAATGAGAAAGAGAAAATAGCATGAGAAAAGCTAATGCCACTCTCTCTCCTCTTCCACTTTTCTTTCCTGTTCTTAGGTCTTGGTAATTCATTATTTGGGTTACAAGTGCATTTCTTTTTTTCCTTAAGAAAGAATAATCAGAGCTTTCATTAAATTTTCAAAAGATTTTTCAATAAGTTTAAAATTACTGTTTCAGTGTTATTCAAGGCATAAAAATCAATTATATTATATTGTTTCTGATGACCAGCTAAAATGATGATTAAAAAATATGGTATATAATCTCATCATAGAAGAGAAATAAATTCAAGGAAATTATTTGTAAATTTAAAATAAATTATTCAGAATAAACAGCATTTTTGTTTTTCAATCAAAATTGAAAACAGGGGAAAAAACAAACTTTCTCCATGATTGCAAACAGGTTCCAAACTCCCGTTAGATGTTACCTTTGTAATTGTTCTTTGCAGCTCAAACATAAAGAACAGCATTACCCAGTTATTTACAGAAATGCAGCTGCCCTGGGTACACTATTCACACTTGGTTTTAAAAGAGGTAATTTCCATTAGGTTTGGTTCTTACTACAAGGTCTCCCTCTATTCTCAAATCCGATTGACTCTCTTCTTAGAAAGAAAAGCTTTTTAACCTTGCGTATCTCGTTCCCAGAGCTAAAGATCAATCAGTACCAATAAAAGAGGATTCTCAGGAGTACTTCCTCATGGAGAGCCAGACAGCTTCAAGAGTAGTACTTCAAGCAAGCAATTTACTTTTATAAACAGCATACATAAAACAGAAATAGGAAGAAGTTCACAGTCTTAGGGCATTTTTTCTTTTTACAGTACTTTGGATAAATATATATATATATATATATATATATATATATATATATGCAGGAGATTTGCATGCTATTACCGTTGCTTTATTATAGGAGGTTTCCAAGCTGTTCAGGTGTAATTCAGATGAGTCAATTGTCACTCCCCATTAGAGTTTTATTTACAATACATATAGTCTCAAGGTAGTACTTTGCTACCTGAATAATTATAAGTTGGCAGCTGTGTATGGGACATCTACTTTTGAAAATATTAGAACTAATGATTTCTTAATAAATATCATAACTTAATATTGACCTCAAAATTCCATTCTTTGTGTATTTCTCTACATCTTCACTTCCCATGTATATTTCAACAATTTATTGAATGACTTCGATGAGCCCTTAACATGGTAATGTGTATTTAAATCTTCAAGCGGGAGAGCGTACACTGTCTCCTAAAAACAGAAACATTTTTTTGGAGAGCATCTTTCAGGACCTACATCACTATGTTAAAACAGTTGGAAACACTGATCTCCATCATACTATTTTTGAATTCATGCAACATAACTTTTTCAAGTAAAAATGAAAAAAATGCAAAGAAAAGCCCACTTGCCCCCTCTCTGACATATTGTTGATAAAACTCTGACTAGAACCCGGATCCAAATTGATCATACATCACAAAATACTTTGCCTTTGGGGAATAATTTTAGCTCCCAATGATGTTCTGTGGAGTGGAAGATATAACTAAAATTTCCGATCCCCCCAAAGGAAAAATGGTGGTTAATTTTTATCTCCTCTTTTTAATTCCAGAGTCTCATGTTACGTAAAGTTGTAATGACTATTTACGCTGTTATACAAGTATAGCCCTGTGATGTTAAACACTGAACTCCAAACTCAGAAATTTAGTAAAATATATTACTATATCCAAAGCATGTATTTTTATACCAAGTAATAAAAATTCCAATGAATTGAGTTTTGCAGTATTACTCTGAATAGACGTCTTTACATAAACATCGTTTAAAATTGTATTAAATTTTGTTTACCTAGTTTGTTCACTCAACACAAATTACTTAAATATCTGCTATGTGATATGTGACACATCCTGTACACAGAGAGCTTTTACAGGATTGAGTCCAATTGACCTGTCTGTGAATCTAATCCTTTTAAACTTCTGGTAATGTGTTCCCTTTTATAACAACTTCCACTGGAAGTATTAGGCCAAACACAGAATGTTTCATTTTCATTATGCATTTCAGTGAGAACAAAAAGGTACATATTTAGACTGAAAATAAACTCGTGTCATATGAGAGAAGTAGCTGATCGGTTTGCCTAAAAGAATTACCTTGCACATTGCATTAGCACGTAAGAGGCACATCTATCAAATGCCAGCAAAAATGGAGAAGAAGCTGGTGAACCTAAAAAAAATGGTGATAGATCTGGCCCACACAGCAAAACTCTAGTGTTCGGGGTTGAACACTATTTCATTCAAACTGATTTTAACAAATTTCCTTGAGGAAAGATTTAGATTAGTTCTTTATGATCTAACATGTGATTAAATGTTGACATAATTTGATAAGCCCTTAATTACCTCTGCAGAAACATTAAATGAAAGAATCACCACACCTGTGAAGTTATTCTTTCCTAACATCAAGAAAATAGCTTGTGTCATTTATAAACCTTTCTGCTCACAACATCAAATTTATATTGACATACCTATAATTTTATGATGAATCTAGGTACAGACTACAACTTTATCATGCTTAATAAATCATTTCTTTTTTTGTTTAAAAATGATAGGTAGTTATGTTTTACAAAGAAACCTATACCAGGTGCTAAAAACAGGTGTGATGCAGCAGTTTAAATGCAACATAAGAGAAAAATAGATCAAAATGTCCATCCACAAGACTATTTTTTAAGTGTAAATGCTTTCATTTTATCTAAAAAACATTAATTCCAAAACTAAGATCCCCTTAATATTTTATGCATTCAAAATACATTTTATTTTTATGGAGATGCCATTGCATATTCTAACTGTCAAAAATTAAAATCAAAATCAAGCCAATTTCTACTTGAACTGGTGAATTTAAATCTAGTCAATATAAACAGGTAATCTGCACAATTTTGGTGACAAACTCTTTTTGATCTCCAAGAAATAATTCACCTAGATAATTCTATATTCACAACCTGACAAGTTAGTGGATACAGATTCTTACAAATAAATATTTTTAAAGCTGCATTAAAATTGCTTCTGATTTTTAAAAATTATTATATTCTATTGCAATCATGTTGTGATAATAGTGATGATAATTTCAAATCCTGCAGAACTAAGTACATAATGAAAGCAGTGAAAGTCAATATCCAGCAAGAATGCTGTGATAGAGTTACTGTTTTACTTTAAATGTGCTAGAAATACCATTTATTCCATCTTGGAAGTTCAATACAGTAAAATGAATTAAACTAAAGCACAGATTACCTGTAAAATTTTCTTTCTTTTTTATTTATAACAGCACATATTATCTCATGAATCTATTTTAATTTTAAATAATTTTATATTTTTATATTTACAATACGTACTTAACCTTTTGCCTACTGTATGTCATATATACAAATTGCCCTATAAAAAACTAACAGCTTTCATAACAATATTGTGTAATGAGGTTGATCTCAGTTGCCCTGAAAACCAATCTTTGGGTTCTTTATTCATCAACATCTATTCAGTTTAGCCAGGAGAAGAATGCACACTGAACTGCAAGGAGAACCTCCTATCAGTAAGAACTATTCTAGATGCTGTATATGCATAAAGTATATTTATGAACTGAATGTTTAAATATAAAATTAAGCATCTGTTTTTGAAGAAAAAACATTAATATTCAGGGAAGGGAGTTAAATCCTTTAAAAGAGATACACAGACAAATATTTAGGCTTAAGGATTCATAACTAGTCAATTTTTGAAATTCTGCAATTGTTGAATAAATTGTTTACATGAAAAGATCTAAAACACAGGCTTATTTTCCAAAACTATGTAAATAACAACAAAGTCCAATAATATCTTTTGCCTGTACAAGTGGAGTGTCATTCTAATAGTGAACTGCATGTTAGTGGGTACAGTCTCACTGTGTCTCTTAGTGCCAGGCAACCTACCGAGCTTCAGTTTCCTTTCGAAAGAAGGGGGCAGGGGACTTTCTGAATAATCATTTCAGAAAAGTATCTCTTTAGGTAAATATTATACTTTTTACATAATCTGTAGTTAGAAATGTGACATATTAACTACAAGTGTTATGTAAGAATGAAATCAAACAATCTGCTAAGATTTTTTTGACTCCGTCATCTCAATCAAACTTATCTGTTTTAGGGCACATACTCGTAAGATCTCTGGTGAAGGATACATTCTCCAACGTTACTTCTGCACAAATTTCAGGAGATCAATTATATTTATTATTTTCCATTAAATCACTGTAATTACATTATTTAAACCTACTGAACAGCCATGTGCCCTGAGTGCTAGCATTTAAAGAGCAGGATGCGTCCTCTAAGCTGCTAAAATGCCCTGAATCACCCTGATGTGTTCCTGACATCACTTCAGTCTCTCAGTATGATTTCCCTTTAAGCAGGGCGGTTGCAGTTGGTTTTGGACTAAAGTAAAATGTTGTTTTCATCAATATTGAAGGATTCACTGGGTGTCATTAACATTTACTTGAACATTTACCGAAGTTCTAAGTACATGTTTGGGATAGCAGGGAAAAAAAAAAAAGACCAGCAAAGCAAGTTTGATAAATATTGGTAAAACAAAGTTTAAGAGATTTGTTCACTAGAATTCATACATAGAACTATAATTAAACTATTACTATATGCAATTACACCTGTAAAGTTATATTTACAACTATAAATAGCTATGCCTATAGTTAGATTGGTGTGTGCTTAGGTATCCAAAAGGAGGGTGGAGTATAAATATCTCTCAGATGTGTATGAAGTATTTTATTTAATTTTTGTGTATGTGGAATGTCGAAAAGAAGAATAACTTGGGAAATGCTGGACTGGGTAAAGACTTTGAGAAAGTATAATGGACTAAGCTCTTCTGCCTGTTGGTCCGGGAAGCCTGGCTGTGGGGCATAGTGGGCATTTCAGTCTGGCCACCAGAGGCAACTTAAAAGGGAGCAGTGCAGCTGCCAAAAGCAATGTTCTATGGAAGCAAAATGTACCATTTATTATACCCAAATATTGTATGTTCACTGCTTAAATGTCAAGTCATTGAGAAAATATACCAATTATTTCTGATACCTGGTTTATACATCTAAATGATTGTGCCAAATACACATATTCTTTTTCCTTCAATGGATAATCCTCTACAGTGACAAAACTAGGAAATTCTCAGTATTTAGCATTATTATACTTTTATTTCTTATGTAGTAAAATATGTATTTTGTCCCTGAATTAATGCTTATGCTAATATTCTGCTACTAAATTTATAGGAAGTATTTAACCAGGGATATAATTTCCTTTGCTATTGTACATAGAGTCTTCATATTTGCATATCTTTTGCTTGTACAAGCAAAGTGAAACAAACTACCAAGCAATTATCTGATTTGTTAATTCATTCAAAAAAGAAAGGGAAGCTACATAATTCCTATAAAATAAATTTGGTGTATTCAAATAAAGAACATGATGATTTTGATTATCCAATGAGTATGTTGACTTCGTCTGTTAGACTCAGCACTTGTCCCAGAATTTCCTTTCACATTTTCCATAATTAGATATTTCTTGCTCTCCCTAATGACTTTACACTTTTTTATCTCTATTACTATCTATGTAACAAAATATATTTTCTTGTCCTTACATGTTATAATCAGATAAATATTGTTAAAGTCAATGATAATAATTTGCCACAGCAAACTGTAGTCTTCGTTGAATTGATAAGTATTGTTATTTTAATTTTTATGAAAGTTTTTAAAAGATGAACATCCTTTTATACATGTTTATAGATTCACCACTTTAAGACTACAATTTTTTCTATTTTATAATACATATATACACATATATTAATGTTTATATACAAGTAATATATACATATATAATCTTTAAGAGATATTTCCTTTTTTATGATAGGTTTATAAAATATGAAATCCTAAATTCCCAGATACATATGATAAAAGAATATATGATAATTACATTCTTTTGAAATTAAGAATGAAGTGCAGCCTTTGCAGTTATTTTCATTGTGTTTCTACCTTTTTCTCAGCCACAGTTCTACAACTTTATACTAACTTATTATAAGGTTAGTAGTCCCCCTTTTGCTTACTTTGTCAATACACTAAAATGCGTATGGTGGTAAAAGTAGCAATGAATCATAAAGGGCATTCAGTTTTATGCCTTGCTCTCTGCTCACTCCTCCATCCCCATCCCCTTCGTGTCCCATTTCTCAAAACTTCCTCCTTTACTGTCAAGGTATTTCATATGTTTTAAGGGACTTATGAAATGCTGCAAGGTTAACCAAAGGCAAAAGTATTTAAGTTTGGTGGTAGCTATGATATTTTCAATGACACCAACATTACTGGAAAAAATAATAACGGTGAGTCATGGAAATCTGCATGCAGAAGCCAACTCAAATCGAGAATGAGTGGGTGAGTCAAGCGAGTTACAGGATCCAGCCTGACTCCCAAATCACTCTGCATTCTTAGCAGGGTGGTCCAAATCCTTTTCCTTTTTTTTTCCCTTCTAAGAAGCTACTTTCTATAAACCTTCAGTTATGGCCAGACCATAGTAACTTCCTTACCACACTGATGAAAATGAGAATTTCATTTATGTTCTTATATGATCTTGAATTTAGATTACATTATATTTAGCATTTAGGGATAACTAAAAAAATATATTAAATATAGATTTTTATTTTACATCAGGGAATAAATTTGCTAATATTTTTCCATCTTATTTTCTTTTATATAGTCAGTTATTACTTCTATTGATATGGTCCCTAAAACAAACTAATCTTTTAAATTCTCATTTATATATTTTTCATCTCCATAAAACTAATTATAATAAGTATAAGAATATAAACATTACAGACTGTGCTCTGATATATCATCCCATGTGATGTTAACATTGTAACAGTCTCAATCCAAACATTATTAGTTTTAAGTAATTTGGTCAGACATCACATTGACAGACAAGATTTCAACCAAAAGCCTTCAGATTCTAATTAAAGTGTTTTTGTTTTAACTCTGTAAGATTCTACCCATTGTCACTTAACATATTTGCCTCTGACAGATTACTTTTTGAATTAAATTTCAAATTTTACTTTTCTCATTCCCTCAACCTGGTCAAACTTTCAACAGAAACTCTTTGAATTTAGCTTAAAAGAAAGTCTCCAGGCATTAAGGCTTATCTTAATTTGGCCACGCTGTTTTTAATAGCATGTATCCCTTCACCACTACTCTACACAAACTAAATAATATCTTTATAATTAACACTTTAGCTATTTCAAAAATAATTTGAGACTTACATTAATTTCCAAAGCCTTAGAAATTAACTTTTAAAATATGATTTAAGTAGTTTGGTTTTGAAGTATATCTAAATCATTCTCCCTTTCCAAATAGTAGATTTTAAATATCATATCTTTTTAATTGAATTGAATTTTATTTATTAAGTTCTATCCACTGGCCAAATATTCTGCAGTGATGTTTCATTTTTACCTTCTGTTTATCCTTTAAGATAAAGCCAATATCCTGTTTCTTTTATGATAGCATATGTTGTTTGATTATCTTTATATGAAACCAGAAAGTTGAGATAATTATAGAACATTAAATACATGTTTTATCAACTGGGTAAGTTACCATATTACAGTATACAAAGAAACAAGTTAGCTTATTGTTGAAAATGTTGTATCATTATACACTTGACACATCATGAATCTCGCAGTGAGGTAAAAATGCAAATAATAAGAATTTTATAACATAGATAAGTCAGTGAATTGCTTTGTGTTATTTTTGTAATATATTCAAATATCACAGATTATAACCTCTCAACTTCATTCTAAAATAAACTAAAAATAGATAATTTAGCTTATCGCTTTGGACATACATTCAAGAAATATTAGAAGTGTAGGCAGTTTCTAGCTTCAGTAAATTCAACTATTTTTGTATACACAAGCATGGGATTAACTTGCTGACTAATATATAAGCACCATTTTTCTTGAATATTCAAGAAAATACTCAAACATTATATAATTTGTAATAATTCTGTCAAAATTATCACTGGGCATATACTGATATGATAGTGTGAAATAAGTGATGGTTTCTGTCTTTAAATATTTTTGCGAACACTAAGCGGGTAAGCACATTGTGATCAAAGCATTTTTGTCCTCAATAAAGCAAACATCAGGACAGTTTATAAAATTACATTTAAATATAATTATTTTGGAGATGAAAAATAGTATTAGGGCAAACTAAAACCACGAATTGATTTGTAAATTATATGAATCAAGAAAGATTCAGTAGAAGCTTATGTTATCTGGTACTGAGTAACAGTTTTTCAGCTGAAAAATAAGCTGAATATTAGCTTACTGAATACTGAAGCAAAATATGAAAAGGAAAATGTTTTATGTAGACAATATGTGACATTAACCAGTCAATACCAGCTTCTCAGGAATACAGTGTTTTTTTCCTAATACTGACTTCTGAGAGAGATATCTTTTATAAACCTTCTATATATATGCCAATATCTTGAATAACAATGATAAAACAAATGTAGTTTTAGTTTTATGGGTGTTTTAACAGTTTTGCATCAGAAAGTGGATGACTATTGTTAAAAGAAAGTTTATTTAAATAATTCATATTTGAGGAAGGTGCAAAGCATAGCCTAGTAAATAATATAATTCTCTGGAGATCCACTTAGATCATGCAATAAAAACTAGAAAATTTTGGGAATGGGTGCATTACATTTCCCTTAATTAATTTTTTATGAGTATTACTTATCAGACTTGAAGTTACGGTATTTTTTTTTTTTTATGGTTTCTGGTTACATTCCTTTGAAAGAGCCTAGGATGGGGTAGACACAAAATGTAAATAATTGAGGGAACACCCATGTAAATCAAAGATCAACTGAGCTAAGTTAACATTCACTCTTGAAAATTAAGGGGGTTATTAAATTCAACTAGAATAGATTGCTGTGTGATATGTCCTGGGTTAAAAATATAGATATAAATATTGATATAAATTTGATTTATAAATTTCTGTAAGACCTGGTGAAATTTATTATTTTAGGATATTTTCTGCTAAATATTATTTAATACATGAGACCATTCAAGCAATTTATACTGCTTGAAAGAATATATTGAAAGAATAACTTACAATTTAAGGCCAGAAAATTTAGTTTTCAGCATAAGATTACAGGAGATCAAGTGCTTTTTTATCAACAAAAAATTCACCACCTGTAGAGAGTAGACATGTTATGGCATTTCATGTCTCTAATTTTCAATTGTATAGAACATAAAAAAGAAAAAAATATTCTCTACTAAAAGATGCTATTTTGATTCATTTTATAACCTCAAATTATTTTATTTAAAATGTTATTATGAAACTAAACATATCCTACCACATCATCCAGAAATTGCACTTCTTGGTACCCAAAGGAGTGGGAAACTAAGGTTCTCACAAAAACTTGCCATGGGTATTTATAGCAGCTTGGCTCACGATTGCCAAAATACGGAAGCAACCAAGATGTCTTCAGTTGCAAATGGATAAGTAAACCATATACATCCAAACAATGGAATATTATTCAGCACTAAGACATAAGCAATCAAACCATAAAAAGACATGGAGGAAATATAAACATACATTACTAAGTGGTAAAAGCCATTTTGTAAGGCTACATACTGTATGATTCCAGCTACAGTCATGTGCCACTTAACAATGGGGATACCATCTGAGTAATGTGTCCTTAGGTGACTTGTCATTACACCAACTTCATGGAGTGTACTTACACAAACCTAGGTGATATAACTTGCCACACACCTAGACTACACAGAATTGTTTCCTGCCCCTAGATAACAAGCCTGTATACCGTGTTACTGCACAAAACAACATCAGATTAAATCCAGCACAAGAGAAAATAATTTAATCAATAAGTGGAGTGAATACAAGAAGTGAGGCTGCTACTGCTGTCACCAGGCATGCTCATGGGACTGGTGGAAACACATTACTGTCTCTAAGCAAACATTTTTTTTTTATAAGTAGAAAGAATATACTCCAAAATAATGATAAAATTTATTGTACAGTTAATCCATAAGTAACAGCCTTTTATTATCATTGTCAAGTGTTATATACTGTACATAATTATATGTAGTATACTTTTGTATGAGTGCAGCACAGTAATTGGTTTACGCCAAGATCACCACAAGCACGTGAGCAATGTGTTTCACTATGGCACTGTGATGGCTGCAGAGCTACAACTCACTGGGCAACAGGAATTGCTCAGTTCCATTGTAATCTTATATGACCACCACTGTACATGAGGCTTGTCATTTATCGAAACATTGTTATGGGGCACATGACTGTATCTAACATTTTAGAAAAGGTAAAAGTATGGAGATGATGTAAAGGTCAGTGGTTGCTAGAGGTTAAGAGCAAGGGAAGAATGGTTAAATGGAACCCAGGGGAATTTTAGAGGAGTGAAAATATTCTCTGTGATATTATAATGGTGGATACATGTCATTATACATTTGTCTAAACCCATTGACTAGCAACACCAAGAGTGAACTCTAATGTAAACTATGAATTTTGGATGATAATGATGTGTCAATGTAGGTTCATGAATTGTAATAACTGTATCACTCTCATGAAAGATGTTGATAATGAGAGAGGCTATGTATGCCTGGGGACAGGGGTTATATGGGAAATCTCTGTATCTACAGTGCAGTTCGTTGTGAGCTTAAAATTGCTCTAAAACAATAATAAAGAAAAAACAAAAAATAAAAAATTAATCCAGTAAACATTTTTTAAAGCATGTGTATCAAATACACACATGCTTTTAAAATATTTTCCAACCAATAGAAGTTTTGATGCATTAAATATTATATGGATGACTTAATATCTCATTGTTATATTAATCATAAAGCAATGTGGTAATGAAAAGGGATTATTTAATATTTAAAGTTAGATATTATTTTAATTGTGTATATATATGAATTTCATTACTTACCATAGTTCATGATATAACAGATATTTTGTATCACATTTATAAATTTTGAGAAAAGTACTTCATTAATGAAGATGTGCCTGATTTTCATGTTACCTTAATTGCTAATATGGATACATGTATGGCAAATCATTGTTTCAAGGCTGCCACAAAGAAACTATTTACCACTGGCAATTCAGAGATTTTGTCAGCAGAGAATAATGTTTCTTTGATTATATGTTAAACATAAATAATTGTAGTTACTAAATAAATGGTCTGAAAAATATCACATTAATAAATGAGTAACATCTTAAAAATAGATGGTCTTAATCAAATAATTAGGATGAATATTATGTAAATTCTATTTTGAAAGAGTGGGAAAGATAAATAGAGCAATATGGAGTTTATAATTACCTATATTTTACCTGTAATTTTTTTAAACTTCTTCTTTAGGCTTTTTATAGCATTTTTCACTCTTTTTTTCTTTTCTGCGTATGTTGTACATCTAAGTTTGAGAGCATTTTATCAAGCGAAGGTGGTTTGTTGTCTTAGGGGAGGCCTGGGCAGAGTGAGGAAACTTGCAAGACTTCAATTCACTCACTATGTTGACTAGAGCAATTAGTCCAAGAGCTCTTGACCTTGGATTCATCAACTGTAAAACAAGAGATTTGGATTATGTAGTTTCTGAAGTCGTTTCTACCTTTTATAACTCTGTGACTTCTATGAATTTATATTTGATTTTTAAGTAGGAAGGAAGTTGTTGAGAATACCTTGAGTAAAGTATTTTTTTTCTTTCCTCTATCTATCTACTTTTATTGTCATTGTTTTTACCCTAGTTATCTCAAAGGCCTAAATCTTGGGTAATTAGTTGCACTATGTGATTCGGTTTTGCAAACAGTATCTACTTCTGTTCTTTTTTAAATTTTCTATTTTCAGTTCTACATCTATGTCTATTAACAACATACATCTGATACCACCAAAACATAACACTGGAAAAACACCCACCATATTTGGAGAGCTAAATGTCCTCCAAGCAGCATTCATAGCACATGTAAATTTTGTGCATGGTTCTTAACAGCCATTCTGAAAGAATGGTATGTATTTAGATTTTTTTTTTTAAATTAAGAAATGAAGATGGGAAAAAGTTAAGACCTTTAAGTTGCAGAGACTGATTTAGAATTAATGTCTGCCTAATGCGAAAGTTATTTGTATTTCTACTACCACACTGAATTTAAGAGTCACTAGTTAAAACTGAACACATACATAGTAGCAAAGCATTTGTAGAATAAAGGATTTTAAGGCAAGTCATTTACACTATTGAATATAGCCAGCTTACTTTAATTTTTGATGCTGCAGGCTAATGGTAAGTGCGCCTTTCTTCCTGGCCAAACTGGGTTATAAGCTCCTTGAGAACAGAAACCGGGGCAATCAGAATGATCTCTTTCATCCTCAGCACTTAGCCTGTTTCAGAATATCCTAAGTCCTTTTGGTTTTCAAAACACTTTTAAAAAATAAATCTATATAGGGGATTTTCATAAGAAAATACTTGGCCAATGAACATTTTTGTTATAACAAATTGCCGGTGAAAGAACTTTGGTTTCAGTTTATAGGATGTGATACTCGGCATGAGAGTAAGATCCGCAGTGAGATTTGGACCTGATGACACAAAGAGACAGAATGCCATCTCTTGGGCTTCTCTGCTTGCTAAATAGTATTTTTTCATACTTTTTTTTCTTTACTTTTTTTTCATCAAGGTTTTAAAAACTTTTACATCTAACACTACCATTGCACTGTCAAATGGCATTGGGTTTATAGTGTTGGATGAATGTATAAATTACAGCATTTCTTCCCTCAATTTGTATAACCTCTAATCTTTGTTCGCACGATATGCTTTGTTAAATATATGAATTAAGTGTGTATAAATAAATATAATAATTATTACTCAGTGTACAAAATATATATAAGTTTAAAATGTACCACTTCCATAGCTAAGAATCAGCAGCTTCTCAACTAGTTCGCCAAAGTTCTGATAGTTTCCCATTTTTTCCCCCAACAATTCTAAATGTTCTACATGGCAGAAAGAAAAATGGATGGACTTAGAAATAAAACTAAACTATTCACATATGGTCCCTCATTCTAGTTGTTTGTGTAAATGTTTTAGCTTTTTTAATAGCATCTTTTAAGAATTTGTGTGAAGCACAAGACCTTGAATATCATAAGTACTTAATAAACGCTTCACATGAATTAGTGTGAAATTGCTGAGAGAGGCAGAATATCATTTCGGTTGATGTTGTTTAATATAGACACCAAGGCCAAGTTTGTATCTAGGACTTTTATTTGGAAATTATCAAATAGTTTATCTCCTTCCTGTATTTGGTCATATGATCTCTTCTAAATCTCGGTGCAATCTCTCTCCTGACAATTGATTTCCAGATACTGTAGAGCTCAACACTTGTTCCTTTCAAACAAAAGTAAAAGTGAATGATTACAGACCTCACAATTCCTTACTCCTGTTAGAAAAATGCACGTACATTAAATTAATGCACAACAAAAATGGAGAGACTGTAAGCTTTAATAATATCTAAATTTTGTTTTTATTTTGATCTTAGTTAAACAAATTAAATTACTATTTGTTGTTATTGGCTTTATAGTTGACATGTTCAAAATTCTCATATTGTATCAGACACTTTTCTATTTTTGATATTTGATATCGTCAGAGCTTCCATGTACTTCTGAAAACCCGCTGAAATAAAAATAGAATCCCTGTAATTTGATTATTAAAATAAAATAAAGTAACACATTAGCTCTTCCATACATCATATATAGGAAGCTGAATTTATAAAGAATTCAGATACAAAAAGTGTTTCAAATAAGTCATTTCAATCCTTAATTTAATAGTTTTATAAACATTCAAAAGAGAGGTAATAGAATTTAATAGGCCTATAAGTAAACTAGTTATCCCAAACAGTACTTTTCATACATATATTAAAATTATTATCTTAAAACATGGGTGAAAATATAGCCATTTAAAGCTCAAAATTAACTGTTTATTATAAGAATTTTTTATTATTCCAAATTTGAGTGTTGTTGGAACACTTGTATACCCTAGTTTCTTGGCCTCCCGTCATTTATAACAAAGATGTCACATTAAATCCAACTGGATGTTGAAGACCTGGAGTGTGCACTACTTGTTTTAAGTTGTGGAGGATTCACTGCCTCAGAAAACTAGCGGGGCAGGCTTGGAGAGTCAACCTTTCCACCTTCAGCATCAACAGTAGAGTTGTCTATCTACACTGAAGTCGCTTAGCAATTAAACATTCATGTTTAAAATATTTAATCTCAAAATACGGTGTAAATTGGAGTTCATGTGGGTGGCATATTACAACGTAGGCCAGATACTGCCCCGGATTAGTTGCAACGAGATGGTCTCAGTCACCTGTGCTCTGAGTTTTATCTGTCACCTCCAGACACATAGCAACATATCGTTAGTGATAAACAAAAAAGGACACCAGTGCGGTAAAGGCAGGTTTTACCCAGTAAGAGGACTGCAATAGGAAAGAGGGTCCAGTGTGAACGGAACTCAAACCTGTGAAACAAAAGGTTAAGGTTAGCACTTGTTAAGAAGGAGGCTCTGATCGTCATTAAGGAGGTTAGTCCACGTGACTAGGCCACCTACATTTGGTGGCTGCTGCCTATCCGGAGGGGAAATAAACTCTGTCTTTATGATGGGAATCAGTGGTGTAAATAAACTGAAGACAGAAACCCATGGAAGTTAGGTGCTTATCCTCCCACAGGGACTGGGATTGAGTGGCAGTTATCTCCCTGAATGTTTGCATTTCAAAGAGCTTGTTCTCAGGTCCTTGTGAAACAGTTTTGGGTTGTAGATTCACATCTCAAAAGGCAAGAAAAGAATTTAAAATTACCAGATTTCTAAAGTGACTCTTCCATGAGGGGGTTTGGGGTTCAGGGGGCTTTAGCTAAAACAAAGAGCAAATGTTCCTGGTAGCACTGAACTTCCTCGGGCAGGCATTTTAAGGGCACCTGGGCCATCCTAGGAGCAGGGTTTTAAGCTTGTAGAATCCATTCTAGACTTCGGTCAAGGCTTTCAGTTAGAGGTTTAAACATAATTGTTACCCACCAAGAGATTCTGCAGTTCTCGTTATTACTACCGTTTGTTAGATATTTTTCCTTTCCTGATGTTTAAGTTCACTTATGTATCTCAATTTTACTTACGGGTTATAACCATAAAACACAAAGGGCAGTGGTAGTGGAATCAAAATAAACTAATATATTTGTTTATACATACACAACGGGGTCTGGTGATACCTCACCAGACATTTTTTTTTTCTGGTTTATTTCTTAGACTAAACACTGCATTGATTAAATTATCATTCTTTAATCAAAATTAAAAGTTTACACATGTTCATCTTGCCACTGTGTACCTGTGTGTCCTGAAGAAAAAGTATTGGTGCAGTGTAGGGACTGGTAGCAGAGCAGGAGCAGCCCAGGATTCTAACCGCAGCTCCAATGTTAAGCCTTTCTGTGAACCGAGGAAATATTCTTAGCATTTATGCTTCTGCTCTTTGATCCAACAGATGAAAGGTGTTTGATTAAGTAATCGCAATAGCACACTTTTGGCCTCAAAATCCTGTAAATTTATGGGTCTAATTTAATGACTTTAAATTCTGCCTGTATGCCATAAAATACACTAAAGGCTGCGTGGCATGCCAAAAGATTTAGCTTTTCCCCAAAATTCAAGAAGCAAAGCATGATGGTTTTCTGGAGACGTCCTGTGGGAGTGGAGGTATATTTCTCACTTCGGAAACATTGAGTTCAGTCACACGGAGATTCTAAATTCAGTCAATTATTGGAACACTGCTGACCCAAAATACATTATTCATTCATTTTTTTAGTCACTCACTTATCCATTTAGTCCTTTTTTTATTCTTCAGGTTTTTAAAAATTTGTAATTAATCCCATCATATATCACTGAATAAAAATATATAAAACTTTTCAATGATAACAGTCCACATTTTAAAAAATCTATATATTCAAGCATACAGAGTAAATATTTAAAACATAAATTATGGATAATCACTAAATTGACTTCACTTTGTACTAGTCATTTTTTAAATTACCCGAATATGAGAGCTATTTTAATGCTTTCATTTTCAGTATTTGCCTCATCTAATAGGTATTTTTCCTGATTAAAAAGTCATACATATTCATTGCAGAGCATTAAGAAAATATGGTAAACATATAATGTGAATATTTCTAATGAAAATATTAATAAAAAGAGATGGCATTATTATGCATATTAAACTCTTTATATTATCTCCATTTCCAATGTAATGTTTTCAACTCAAAGACACATTCTACAGAACACTGTAATAACTTATCAGGCCAGGAAATGGAACTAGAATTGTCCTAGTGAGCAATATTAAAAAGACACAATGGTTCCTCAAAGACACACATAGGTTGTGTCAAACTACATATATATGTCCAGAATTTTACACAGCCATAACTATTCTGTATTTACTTACATGAATTTCTCAGTTTCTGTCTCTTTTCCAGCATCTAAGCAACCACAGTGAAGCCCAGCAAGTTGTAATTCTCTTTTTGGATCTTTCATTCATCTTGGCCATGTCTATTTCATTTGGGTGTTACTTGTCAATTATTATTTTGCTTCACTTTAATCAATTTTGCTTTCTTCCTTATAAACCAAGCCTTCTAATTTATTATTCTCAGACCTGGACAAAGGACAAGAAGTTTAATAAATGCTGTATTTTTTTAAGAGTCTGATGATGAATCCCCAAGTCTTCTATAGAGAGAAATAAGGTCATGAGACAAAGAAGAACAACAAAGACCTTTTCACTCCCCAGGACAAGATGTAATTTCACCAGAAACTGAGTTCAAGGACCTTCAGATAGCTGCGTAAAGTGGAAAATACCAGTTCTACTTGTACAACTTCTTCTACTTATACAACTTCTTAACAAGAGTTTAAAGATGATACTGGGTTTGTGATATTCACATTTCATTTAGGTAGATTTAAAATAATCAGAACAGTATACATATCCTTATTTTTCAATAAATTTTATATGCTTTCTTTTTAAAACATTTTAGATGATCTCTGAGCATCCAGGTGGGCCTTTATGGAGAAATCAATCTTGATATGATATATGTGAAGAGATAAAATGCAGAAGGCAATCTGATATGAAAAGTCCTCAAAATACAAAAGAAGGACAAAATCTAGATTATATATTTTCATTTGGAACCATTAGTGATTCATAGTGATTCAAAACAAAGGACAATATAAATAACATTAATTCACTTTTAGTTTGTTCTACTTATTTTCTGCTTAGAGAAGGTGAACTGTTCTCATAACAGTTGATACATGTATTAAAATCTTGATCATGTTGTATGATAACATAACTGTGTTTTCAATAACTTTATTAGATTGAGAGCTTGATTGTAGATTCTATACACTTAAAAATGATATATAGACCATGGCTATCACAAGCAAATGTCATATTTTACTCTGGAGGCCACAGAGGTGACTAGTATTACTTCCTGAGACATCAATGGAATGTGAGTCAGTTTTGAAAAATGGTGATGTATATGGGTTCCGTAGCTTATGTATCTTCTTCACCTGACAAATAATTATGTTTATATTACATAATATCTGTACCACGGACTTATAAAAGTTAAAATTGCATGTTTATAAGCCAGTACAAATTTTCTGATTCTTAGTTAAGCCCTTAGTAAAATTTGGCTATTTTTAAAAGAGTTTTTCTAGAATATAAGTGTTCTAGAAACTTCTGTCTTTCTCTCAAAAACTAAGAAACTTAAACCTTCCCACTGGAGAAGTTTTAAAGACACAAAATAGTTACAGGAAAACCATTCTCTTGAAATCAATAGTAGTGGCAAACAATCAGTAGAGTATATTTAAGGAAACCAGACATCTGCTGGGACAGTAAAACTGAGAACATAGGTAATTATGGATGTTGAAACATTTAATGAAAAGTTTCTACTTAAATGATGGTTTTTATGATGTTATAAACAAAAAAAGGACAAAAATGTCTTTGCTATTGATGTAAATTACTAAAAGTGTGCTCATTCTGACGTAGGACTTTGTAAGTCATAAAGAACACTAGGCATTAATTAACTAAGTAGATGGAGATGGAAAGAAACCTGGAAGACAAACTAGGAAACACAAGTCAAATCAGCACAGGCAGATAGATACTTAAGACTAGTTGTATCATCATTCTGCAACTGATAGCCGAATGTTTATTGATGATTCCACATAATAGTTTTGTTCTCTCTACATGTAGAATAGTTGAAGTTTTTGTTTATATAAAGGTACTGTGATTTGAGTAATGCTTAACTATTTAAATGTTTGCATAAAATCCCAAATTAAAGAGTTTTCCAGTAGTTGTACAAGATAATTATCTAAACCTAATAGATAGAATGTTAAAAATTTGCAGACAATATTCACATGTTCACTTTTAGACCAGCGAATAAATTATTCTTTTTGTTTGTTTATTTATTGGTATTTCTTTAGGTGGTCATTTCGAGATTCTCTCCCTTCTGTATGGGCCAACTGTTAACCCTGCGTACTCTGTCATAGGACAAAAGCCCATTTCTCAGGTCCACTTTCCCAAAGCTAGCTGGACCCCATAAAGCATGATTCACCCTAATTGTTTTATGATCCTTTATCCTCAGGACTAGAAAATTACTGGAAGGACCCCGAAGGCTCAGAGGCTCTGAGAATGTATGAAACAGGACATACCAGACCACAGTGACCACTGAACCCAGCACCGAAAGGGAACATTGAAACAAGTTGCAGACCAGCTGAAACACCCTGCTCTACAACCACCCCATGACCCGATAAAAACTCAAAGCTGCCACCCCTTAGTGCGGACCGGTGCTTATCTCAACACCTAGCGCCTTCCCTCCCTTGGGAAAGCAAAAATAACAACCCTTTTCTCTTTGCACCTTTTTTCTTTGTGAATTCTTTCACAGCCTGAGGCGTCACTGACAACCCTAACACTCTGTTAATGGTTGTCTTAAACAAAATTAAATGTAAAAAAAAAAACAAAACAAAAAACAAAACCTGTCTTGGGACAACACCAGCCATAAACCTTTCACCATGACCACAATTTTTATTTTTTTGAGGAAGATGCAAAAAAAAAAAAAAAGATGAAACTTCTTAAACCAAAAGAGCCTATCTGGATCAACTTGCCCTCATTAGCCTGAGGTTTTTGTATTCCTGCATTAAATTATCCTTTTAGTCACTGAATTTGTCTGTGTTTTTAAGCAAAGTTATTTACCATTTTTAAAAATAAAATGTTATATAACTAAGACATGGTTTTCTGATTAAGAGTTTGAGCTGACATTCATTTTTACATTGTTTTATTGTTAACATTGTGAGTTGTATCTTTATGTTAGTCTTTCTACCTTCCACATTTAACTATTTATTTTATTTTTTAATGTATGGAATAGAGAAAAACTGTGACATAAATTGATGACACACTTGGCAAAGTAAAATTTGCATCACGTGAAGTTAAACAGGGAAGGAAGACTTTATTCAAGTCTATTGAAATAGGAGAGAGAGAAAGAATCTGAATTCAACTCCAATGAAACAAAGATTGGGAGAGTTTTAAAGGAGTAGGGTTGAGGGAGATCACAGACCCTCCGTGTTTGCTGACTTACTAAAGGGAGAAGTAGACTTCCTCACGTTGATGAGAGGTAGTTTTACAACTGGGAACAAGGTACCCTAGGAAGTCAGAAGTTCAGCTCTACCTTCCCACAGAGACATGAAGATGGTATGCTATCTCCCTTGGTGATTTCATTTGAAAAGGCTGGTTCCAAGTCCTTGAGACAAACAGTCCTGGGCTGTAAAACTGGTAAGACATTTTTTTTAAAGTTTAGATGTAAAGAGACAAACAAGTAATTTACAATTATAAGCTTTCTGTAGTAAAGGCTCTAGGAAAAGCAAGTTAGAAGCCTACCCAGGAAAAAGGCTGTCTACAGTATGTTCAGGCTGAAGGGAATGTTAAGGCTGTCGGTCACAGGTTTCATAATAGAGGGTGCCCTCCTGCAATGTAGTGAGAGAGTGAATGTACAGGGGGGCAAAAGCCAGGCCATTTATGAAAATTGGACTCTGAACCACAACCCCTGCAGCAACCATGACAGGACTTGTTCACTAACTGAGAGTCTCCCTAATCTTTGCCCCCACTTCCAAACTAGAACCAAACAGAAAAACCCAAACGTGCTCCCATAACCAATCCCATAGGATCCCCCCCTTCTTGTTAGCCTGCTGCACATTCCCTGTGCTAATAATCTCCAATCGGAACATACCTAAACCCTTCCTTTTTTTCATGTAAAGCGTTCCCACTCTTCTCTGCCTGCCTCTGGGTCTTTCCCAAGCACAAGTGATGGTGACTGACTCCCTTGCTATAGCAAGGTTTAAATAAACAGTTTTTGCCTGTTCTCACTCACTTGGTCCTCATTTATTTCCATAGTAACCAAAAGTAAGCATCTAGATGTGCAGTGATTAGTAATATCAACTTAACCTGCTAAAGACAGAGTTAGTTCCTGAATAAATGCTTCTGTGCTGGCTGCATGGTCTACTTGGGAAAGAATATGATATGAAGTCAATAATGAAGCTTAGCATTCAATCTGAATTACTTATTTTGAATCCTTGACCATTTAATGTATTGAACCTTCTAATGTTACCTTTGTTTTTAGTCATTATTTTATTATTTTCTTTAGTTACAGGGGAGGGAGGGAGAAAGAGAGAGAGAGAGAAACATCAATTGGTTTGCACAGACACCAATTGAGAACCAAACCCACAATCTAGGCACGTGTCTTATCATATCATATATGATATGAGGGATTGAACCTGGGACATTTCACATTGCAGAACAATGCCCAGCCATCTGAGCCACACTGGTCAGGACCCTTACCTCTGTTTTCAGAGTAATAAGTCAGTTTAAGAGTTATTTAAATATTCAGTTAGGTAAGTTTGTGAACATGTATCTCTGAGCCTACGGAGAACGCCTGGTGTTTTCAGGGAGCCACTGTCCCGTGGCCTGAATTCTAAGGAGATGTCATAGTGACTCTGCTTGAAGAAGTTTAAATCCTTGAACATTTGTTGAGAAGAGCTCCAAGGAAAAATGGTTGAGAAAGAGGAAAATAATAAAAAGGCCCCCAGGCCAGCCATTGTCATGCAGCTGAACCCACAAGGTCCAAACACAGTCTTGGGCAACCACCAAACCCTCCAGGTTGTACTGTAACTAATGCCTTACAGCCACTGAATAAGTGATGCAGTTTTGTTTTCTTTCATGCGGTTTTTCTTCCCTCTAAATTATGTACTAAGTGGATAATACAACCATGTGATTCAAAACAGAGAATAAGTCAAAGAAGTAGAATTTTGTTTCCACACTTGTTCTCAATCTTCTTGGGAATCCAGCTGGGAATCCTATCACTGCTGATAAGCTCTTGAATTAGCTCCTGTGTAAACTTGTAAAGTATTTTAAGTAACAAATATATATATGTGTATATATACTTATGTTTTCACTGTTTTATGTAAAACAGGATAATGTACCCTTTTCAGGCACCATGATTTTTTCATTTAACATTAGATTTTGTACAAATTTTGTACAAATTTTGTACAAATTTTGCACAAATGTACAAATTAGATTTTGTACAAATTTTGTAGATTTTGTAACTATTTGTACATTAAAATCCTCCTTAATCTTTATATATTTGTATATTTTTGTGTTTATAATGTTTCAAATATTATTTGATTTTAAAGATGTGGTACAATTTATCTCACAGGTACCTGGTAGGGTGCATTTACATTGATTCCCGCATTTAGTTCTTATGAAAAGTACTGCGATGAATAAACATGTGCATTGGTCACTTCATTTCTGTGTATAATTACTTCTTCCTGGATATAGAATGTATAATTCTTACTTCTACAGTAAATTCCTGGAGGTAGAACTATTGAGTTGAAGGTATGTGCAGGCACAGTTATAGACAGAGATCTAGACCCAGAACCCAACCTGCATGTGTATGGGCACAGGTATAGGTACAGAGATAGACATAGACATAGAGATATGTAGATATAGAAATAGATCTAAATATATAAATATATACATATACATACATATATAACTTAAAATACTATGCATATTATATTTTATTAACATTTTAAAGACAGAAAACATCAGACTAAGCCGAGGTTAAGGAACATTTCAGAAGTTTTCAAAATTTTTGAAAGATTTTCAAAAGGCAGATTTTGAAGTGGGAGATCCTAGATTTTGCGCAGGAATGGCTGGCTCCAGAGCTGAGCTTTGAAGCACTGTGCACTTGATTCCATGATCTAAAAATGCATTCGTACAGTCAAGTTCAAATGTCTCCCACTCGGACATTCAAAATCAGTCTGGCCACACAAGACTTACATACAATAAAGTCTTTGTGGAACACACATGTAATTCTGTATAACTATACAAGTTGGAAGTTATGGATGCCATCAGAGAATTTCTGCATGTCACAAAGGAGTCTAAAAGCCTATATGTATCATTCACAAAGAAATAGATAACTATTATAGCAAAAACATGGCAAAAATCTCAGAGGCACACAAATGCTCTAAACAATAATCTGTGGCATGGTTATGTATATATCAGAAATATGATCTTGATAATGGAATGAAAAATGGGAAAAGTTAAGGTTTTATGCACAATGCAAAATGATAGACACAAAAAAAGCTGTTCAATAAATTCTTAGTAAAATTGTGGTTGACTTTCATTATTTTCTGTATAATGTATTTTAAAATAGAAGACCTTTCTGACCTTCCTATAAAAAAACAATAAAACAGACTAACCAAACAAATATGAAAACTGCTATTTTCCCTTAAACTATTTTTTTTTTTTTTTTTAGTGGTAGCCTTTAGTTTAACTGTAAGGCAAATAAAATGTGACGGGGATTTCTCAATCTGTTAACTATTGAATATTTCCCAGCATGCAGGTAACCGAACATGAAAATCAAACAGTGCTCATTGTTCAGTGTATCTGTTGAATGTGGAAAGCAAATAGTTTTCAATAAACTGGCCATGCTTACAAACCTTAGTCGTTTGTGTTTTCATCCTCATTAACAACTTTATACTTTTATTTTTGATTAGCTTAAATTGAAAAATATTAACACTTTTGGGATATCATTAAAATAAAAGCTTTTAAATTTGGCTTTGGTTGCCAAATTTCAAATTATTTATGTGAAAAATGGATATTTGTACATCGTAGCAAAAAGCAACATTAAGATGGAAATTTAGATTGAAAGCACTTCTTCTCTAATATGGCCTTTGTATGTTTGACAGTGTTGAAGTGGACTGTTTTTATGTTTTTGTTTCTCCATCACATTAGCTTCTTTGATGATGGAGAAATTAGAAACTAGAAAGCATTCAATAATTATATGGCCATTCCTTTCCAAAAGGGTTTGGCACAACTCTGAAATCACTTGCATCAAAATAAATTAAAATTGAATGATATATTGCATTTCTCTGCCAAGTATTCTGCAAATATGTTCATTAGGAAAAAAACAAATCTAGTATTTTGTTTTTGTTAGGAATGTAGTAATCCCCATGTATATTTCCTTTATTTTAATTTTACCCTACATTTCTAGAAAATGCTACTAAATATTTAAAGAATTTCCAAAATTAAAAAAAAATGTTCAATTGTATGTTGCTTTTATGGGTGTTTGTATGGGTATACATATATGTGTGTGTGATTTGCCTTTTAGCATGACATAACATATGAGGTAACAGAGACTGAATTAGATAATCTTTTAATGTTTTCTGTTATATGCGTCTGCTAGGAGTTAGGTTGTATTTACTGTTTGCTGAAACTGTAGGTTCAGAGGTTTCATTTCCCTTCGGTGTCCTTTTTTGCCTCCTTCTTGTCTTTGGTTTTCCCTGGAAGCTCCTTCTTAAGCATAGTCTGAACTTTGAAAACTTTCTGCTGTATTTCCTTCATTACACAAGAGCCCCGTGGATGTGTTGCTAAGATGTTGGAAGAGAAAGTGTCCAGTAAAATTATGATTACGTTTTAGTCTTTTGACTGACCTGTCTCACTATTCCGTGACCTTCATAAGTGCTTCTTAGCTTTTCTATCCCTCTTTGGTTGAGACAGAAAAGCTAGAGAAGGTTGGAATTGGGTATTTGCCCTTTACCCATGTTGGCCTAGGCTCTCATGAAGTCTTTTGTTTTTTTTTAACTTTTAAAAATTCTAACCTGGGGACATTTTTTTTATTGCCTTTAGAGAGAGAGGAAGGGAAAAAGAGAAACATCAGTCTGTTCCCTCCCATACCTACCCTGACCGGGGATCATATACACCTGTCCTAGAGATGGAACCCACAACTTAGGTATGTACCCTGACAGGGAATTGATCCCGTAATGTTTTGGATACGAGATGACACTCCAAATGAACCACAGAGGTCAAGACTCAGGTGAGGCATTATCTATTTCTGGGTATCCTTTTGTTGTGGAGAACATGTTGAGTTTATTTCAAAATAGTTACCCTTCCCACTGATATATATCAAATGGTCACTTTTATCCCCTTTATTCTTGCCAAATTAAAAAAAAATTGGATTTTTTCTTGAATCTTTTTTGTTATTGTTCAAGTACAGTTGTTTCCATTATCCCACCACCACTTTCCCCGGTCCCACCCATCCCACCTCCCACCTTCAATCCTTCCCCTTTTTGGCTTTATCCATGGGTCCTTTACATATGTTCCTTGATAACCCTTCCCTTTCTTTTCCCCCATTATCCCCCTCCCCCTCTCTTCTGGTTACTGTCAGTTTGTTCTTTATTTCAATATCACTGGTTATATTTTGCTTGCTTGTTTGTTATGTTGATTAGGCTCCACTTATAGGTGAGATCATATGATATTTGCCTTTCACCGCCTGGCTTACTTCAGTCAGCATGATGCTCTCCAGGTCCATCCTTGCTGTTGTGAAGGGTAGT
>PVJD01007253.1:0-86807 GCA_004026545.1 Mormoops blainvillei | reverse complement strand
CTCCACCCCCCTCAGGCTCCCTCCGCACTGGAGTTGGAGCAGAACGCCACCCCTGTCCCTGTACACCCCAGCCCTGGCCCCCGGGTGGCCCCCCCAGTACCCCGGTACCCCCTCAGGTCCACGACCTGTGCGACAACTTCTGTCACCGCTACATCACCTGCCTCAAGGGAAAGATGCCCATCGACTTGGTCATCGAGGATCGGGATGGCGGCTGCAGGGAGGACCTCGAGGACTACCCAGCCTCCTGCCCCAGCATCACAGACCAGGTGGGCCCGAGAAGGGGTACCAGGCATCACCCTGCAACCAAAGCCACGCTGGACAGCTGGGTTACAGCAGGAGGGGACACACACTCTTGCACACACACATGCACCTCGAGAGCTGAAGACACCACCGTAGACTTGGCTGCGTCCACACAGCCGAACACACTCAACTGCAGCCATTTTCACTCTTGGGCAACCGACAGCTTACACCACACACTAAACACACATCCCAGCTGCGTAATGGCATCAGAGACCACAGGGCCTCACGGAAACGCCATCGTTACTGGATTGTGTATGTGTGTGGTACACACACAACAACCGCACAGATAGAGACTGAGCCGACCGGCCCAGGTCCTACCACGCGAGTCAGGCACAGCCACACTTAGACCCAGACGGGCCACAGCGCCTGTGTGCTCGTTCACGCACGCCCCCTGGCCTCAGATACGGCCAGACTGCTGTCTCACGGACAGTCACACAACAACCCTGCTGTGCGGATCCCAGCAGGGACCGCACCCTCAAGACGGCCACTCTGTCAACATGCCCACTGGGTCCCCCCGCCCCCACCCAGATGCAGGTGCTCTGCTCTGCCCCAGCGGGACTCAGGTGCCCCTCACACAGCAGTCGCAGGCGGGCCCGCAGGCCCTCTGCCCACAGCCCATCATATGCTCCCGCTGAGCTAGAGCCGCGTGCGTGTGACAGTCGGTCACAATTCACTTGGAGGTGCGGCCACGTTTCGTATCTTCGCACAGCCTCCGACCCACCCCCTCGGCTGTCAGCCACCCAGCAGGGTCGCAGAGCCAGCCGCCTGCTTGTGTGGGAACCGGGACAGCCATTCACTGTCTCACAAATAGACTTCTTGACCCATAGCCACAAAGTTTGTGACTGTCAGCTATGGCCACCTGGTCACCTCAGAGAGTGACGCCTGTGCTCAAAACCCAGTCAGTGCATGTCTCAGCTCCACCCATGTAGCCACCAGGCCACGGCCACGTCCTCTCCAGGGACAACCATGCCATCTCGGGCACAGATGTAGGCTCACACTACATGTCACGTGACGGTCCCAGGACAGCTTCAGGTACACTGCCGTGGAGGCTCGCCCACAGCATTCAGTCGAATCCCGTGCTGGGACAGCTGCAGGGAGCAGTTCTGTCTGTGTGCACAAGACTTCAGACCTGAGGACGCTGCAGTCCACACGACCGCCCCCAGTGCACTCAGACCCACAATTCCTCGCAGACATAGCGAGCGCGGAGAGGACTCCGCTGGGCTGCCGTGTCTCGGGCTGTGCACCGGCAGGACACAGATGATGGGTCCTGTTTCTAGATCAGTGGGCAGGGACCAGCGTACTCACTGAGGCAAGTGGGCACCCCAGGGCTCAGGGGGCTGTTCCCACCACCCCCGCACCCAACCTACCTCCCAACATCAAACCAAACCTTAAGCCGAATGGCGAGGAAGTCTTGGTGCTGTTTGTGCGGGCGGGTTGGCCTCCTGGGACACGGAGCTGGGCAGAGGGCAAACCCACCACATTGTCAAGTTCCTCAAGGTGTTTGGATGAAGGACACACACAGTCCCAGACTCCCCTGGCCTGCAGTTCTGAGACCCCCAAATTTTTCAAAACTGAAAGTTGTTTTCTCCCCCCATAAATTTAGTGCAAACTCATTTGGCAGTGGAATCTGACCTGAACAAATGAGAGGGCTATTTATAGCGTTTATTTATTCCACTTAGTTAAATATTCATCCATTTTGCCGCAGAAATGTTAATGAGCTTGATGGTGAGGTTAGGCCCCAGACCCCTTTGGGGTGTTGTGAGACGCATGGCGCGTGCACTGTCTGACTGTCTCCAAAACGTGAAGAGTTCCGGATTCTGAAACACCACCAGCCTCTAAGGATTTCAGATAAGGTGCCGCAGAGCTGGTAAATTCATCTCTATTGAGTGATGGCTACGAGCCTTTACGTAAATTGTCTCACTGAGTCGCTTCCACGCTCTGTGAGATGGGAACCATTGTCCTCCATTATCCAGCTGAGGGAACTGAGGCACAGAGAGGCGAAGTGACTTGCCCAAGGTCACACAGCCAGAAAAGAGTCAGGGACGGGCTTTCCACCTGCGAGTCCTAGCTCCAGAGCCACCGCCTTAGCTACTGTATTGTGTTGTATTCCGAGTCCCGGCACTGACTTCCGTCTCTTCTTTTCCAGAATAATGCGTGGATTAGAGACCATGAAGACAGCGGATCTGTACACTTAGGGACCCCGGGTCCATCCAGCGGGGGTCTGGCCTCCCAAAGCGGGGACAACTCCAGTGACCAAGGTGGGAAGCTTGGGAGGCAGAAGGGAAGTGTGGGTGTCAGCCTGAGGAAGTTCGACAACAAGCAGGACTTCCAAGGGAGCACGGACGGCTGGGGTGCAGAGCAGTTGTTTCGGGGGAGGGTTCTGGCTCTGTCCGGGTTTCCACCCTCACTGTCCACCAATGTAGCACGGCTCTCTGCCCTCAGGAGACGGGCTGGACACAAGCGTGGCCTCTCCCAGCTCTGGGGGAGAAGACGAGGAGCTGGACCAGGAGCGGCGGCGGAACAAGAAAAGGGGCATCTTCCCCAAGGTGGCCACCAACATCATGAGAGCCTGGCTGTTCCAGCACCTCTCAGTGAGTGCCCGTCACCCTGGGGGCTGGGTGGGCAGAGACAGAGAGATGGGGAAGGATGGCTGCACAGAGACCAAGACCCGGAGAGACCCAGGGAAGGGAGACTGAGGCAGCCAGAAAAAAGAATGTTCTGGGTGCTACCTCTGTGCCAGGTGCTGCTAAGGCCTCTTGGCTCCTTCGGTCCTTCCCCAGCCCACCCACCCGCTCTCAGGACCACTGGCCCCTCACCCACCCACCCGTCCACTGTCCACCATCCCGCCAAACGTACTGTGTGAGGGCAGCGCTGTATTATTTCCGTTCTGCAGAGGAGGACAGCGAGGCCCAGAGGTCTCGGGAGGATCGAATTAGAGCAAGATACCGAGAAGGAGAGACTGAGTCACAGGGACGGGGTGGGGGCAGGGGGAGCAAAGGAAGGGGCGGGGAGGACAGAGAGAGGCACAGAGAAAGAAGGAAATTGGGACCAGGACAGACGTACACAGGGCCCTCCTTTCCCGGCAACGGAGCCCCGTCCCCAAGCGCTGTCTTTCCCGAATGAGAGCTGGCCAATTAGCCTCTAATTGCTGGAAGAGGCGGGGGCGCCCACGGGCCTAATTGCCCGAAGCTTCGCTCTGCTTCCCTTCGTTGGGCCCCGGGGAGCGCGGAGAAGCGCCGCCGCTGCGCTGGCTCTTCCGGTCCCTGCCCCAGCCTGGGCTCGCCGTCCTCGGGGACAGGGCGGGCCAGGCCTTGGGGATCAGACGGTGGCCCGGCAGGCAGGGTGACTCTTGCTGATGGCCGCAGCACCCGTACCCCTCGGAGGAGCAGAAGAAGCAGCTGGCGCAGGACACGGGGCTCACCATCCTGCAAGTCAACAACTGGTGAGGGGCCCCGTGGCCTGGGCGGGGCGTGGGGCGCGGGGGTGGGAGGCCGGGCGCTGTCCGCGGTGCTGAAGGAGGCCGCCAAGCCCTCGGAGACTCTCCGCCCCATCCCAGGCCTCTCCTGCCAGCGCTCTCTGTGTCTCTGTGTCCGTCTGTGCCTCTCTCCTACACCCTCTTTGCACCCTCCTCCATTCCCATGACCCCCTCCCAGGTTCATTAACGCCCGGAGACGCATCGTGCAACCGATGATAGATCAATCCAACCGCACAGGTACCGGGAGGAGGAGGGGGGAGAGGGCCTAGTACCCCTCGGGGAGTGTCAGAGCCCGGGCCCGGGCATCCCGGGGCTCAGGCTGCATCCTGCAACCCCCCTCTCAGGGCAGGGCGCCGCCTTCAGCCCAGAGGGCCAGCCCATGCCGGGCTACACGGAGACACAGCCACACATGACTGTCAGGCCGCCAGGTAAGGCCCAGCCCCGTTACCTAAGCCACACCCCCAGCACACCAGGCCCCTCCTCTAAATGAAAATACCCCACCGTCTGGGATTATGTTCATGAATAATGAATACAGTGCCTCATTTGCATAACGGGGGTAGCGGTCCAGGGGCCGCCTTTTCCTCGTAGACTTTCCTTCTTCCAGGCCTTGCCTGCCCTTCGGAAGGCTGTGCGTCTCCTTAAATGACCACGTCTCCTTAAATGACCGGCACCATCTTAAACGGTGGCTCGGTCTTGCCCAATAGGGGGATCCCCTGCGACAGAAAGGGGCAGGAGGGACTTTGGGGCATATGGGGGTGCCTGGTGAAGACCCACTGGCCCTCCTCTCTTGTCTTCCAGGATCGATGGGGATGAGTTTGAACCTGGAAGGGGAGTGGCATTATCTATAGAGGCTGGAGTCAGAAGGGTGAGTGTCCAGTGTTGGGGGGTGCTGGGCTGGGGCCGTGCAGCTCTCACACCTTTGTGAGATCTCCGGACTCCATGGGGGATCGCCCAGAGCAGGGGTAGCGTCGCTCCCTGAACTTAGTGTGCCCCAAGGCTCAGTGGGAAGGTGATTCATTCCTTCATCTGCCCGTCCACCCACCCGTCCATCTATCTATACCTACATACATATATACATGCTCTGATAGGCCTCCGTAGGGTCCTCTCTTGAGAGGACTCTAGGTTTGTGAGGAAGTGGACGTCAGAAACCAGGGCAACAGTTGAAACAATAAAACACAGGCTGCTCAGAGGAGGGAGCTGTCTCTGAGATATCAGGGAAGCTTTCATGGAGGAAGTGACTTCTGGGTGGGGCATTGAAGGATGAATAGGAGTCCGTCTACTGGGTAGAAGTTAGGGGCAGAGTAATAGGGTACATTCTTTTCTTCCTCCAGGTCTTAAGATGTTAAGAGTATCTTCTTACTTAGTCTTCACAACCACCCCAAGAGGGAGAAACTGTTACAATTTTCACTTTGCAGATGACAAAACTGAGACTCAGAGCGAAGAGGTCAGTTGCGTAGGTTCAGTCAGCTCAGAAACGTAAAGGGAACAGCATGTGCAAAGGCCAAGGGTTGAGAGGCTACCTGGAGATTCTAAAGTGTAGATCAGATCTGGACCCTCCCTGGATTGAAACCCTTTTGTGGCTCCCTACTGCCCTCTGCTGACATTGAAACTCCTTAATTCAGCACCTATTTGTTCATTCATTCATTCAGTACATACACTCTGATCACCTCTGTGCCTGGCCCTGTGCTGGGTGGTGCCGGGGACACAGCAGTCACTGTGACGGCCCAACCCAGCCCTCATGGGGCTCATAATCCAGTGGTGGAGACAGACCGGTCCCAGACAGTGATGACCCAGAGTCAGCAGGGCTGGAATGAGAGAACCCAAGAACTGGAGGAGCCCAGAGAAGACATCAGACCAAGGCTGAGGAATTCAGGGAGGACTGCCTGGAGGAGGGGGTTTTGGAACTGAGACCAGGAGAATAGGAGGAGGGAACAGCATAGGCAAAGGCCCACTGCACCTAGAAACCTCATGACTATGAAACGGTCCCTCCCCAACCCACACACATGAGGGAGAGGGAGGAATGAGCTGGGCTGGGGCTGGAGAGTCAGGTAGGTGAGTAATAAATTCAGGGCCAACAGAAAGGCTGGGAGATGAGAGTGGAGACCTGGGAGGCCTTAGGCATGGAGGGGCAGTAGAGGCCCGAGCCCGGGAAGGGGAGATGGACGGGTTTGTGCAGAGCCGTGCTGGTCAGTGGGGGTCTCCACTCTGCTCCGACCAGTCCAGACAGGGGTGGCCTGGTCTGAGTGTCCTCTGGGATCAGGAGCGATGAAGGGGGCTTCCCATCCTGCTTCCCCAGGGGGCCGTCCTTTCTGTCTACCTTTTCTGTCTCTGTACCCCCATCCCCCAACTCTTGTCTTTTTCTCTTTGTCTCCCTCACTCCTTGCCTTTCTCTCTTTCTTTGTCTTAACTGTCTCTTTATCTCTTTTTTCCACCTCTGTCTCTCTCCCTCAATTTTGTTCTGATTCTTTGTCTCCCTCTTTCTGTTTCCTTCTCTCTGTTTGCATCCCTCTTACTGTAGGGCTGGTGGGGACTACACAGAAGGCTGGCGTGGGGCCACATCCTCTCCTCCCCTCTCCACAGACTCCTGCCTCCAAACTGTGACCACCAGGCTAATACCTTGTTCTGGTCCCCACCTCTGGCTTCAGGACCCCACCTTCCATGGCCCTCCCACTCAATGCCTACCTCCCTGGGACCCCACTGGGACATGGGGGGCCTGAGTGCCCACTCAAGGGTCTCTCAAGGACAAAGACAAAGCCTCGAGGCTCAGTGCCCCACTTTTACCCTCACCTCTGCCCAGAACCTGAGCTGAGATCCTGGGTTGTTGGAAGATGGTGGCGGGGGCCCCACCTCCAGGACAGAGATGGAATTGGGGGTGGGCTGGGGCCATCAGGGGAGGAGGGTCACCCGGATCCGATATTTGGGGAGGTTCCCTTCATCCTCCCAACCCACTCCCCTCCTCTCTTCCCCTACCTCCCTTCTCTGATGTCTTCTTTTTTTTAATGATAAAATGTTAAAACGCCAGCAGTTTGAATTCTTGTGTCTTTTCTAAGATTTACATTCCCATCTATTTGAAGCTCATAAATCACTCAATGATAGTTAATATTTTTTATCCCGCTCTGTCCTTGGGTGCTTCGCATGTATCAGTCAGCTGTTGCCGTATAACAAACAATCCCTAAATTTTGTGGCTCAAAACACCCACTATTTTTTAGCTCGTTATTCTATGGGTTGATATTTTAAACTAGGCTCAGCTAGGCAGATCATGTGGTTTCATCAGGGCTCTCCTGTGTGTAGCCAGGAACAGGTGAGCAAGGGGACCCTGCTTCTGGGGGTCGGCTTGCTGGCAGCAGGGGCAACAGGACTGATGACCCCATGGTAACGTCGGCCAGCAGGCTGTTGGGTTTGTTCACACAGAGGCTGATTGGACTCTGAGAGAGCAGAAGGGCCCAAGGCCTCTTGAGGCCCCAGCCCAGATCTGACAGGAGGTTATCTATCAGCCACTTGAAGTCTCAAGGCCAGATTCAAGGGAAGGGAAAGAGACCCCACCCTTCACTGGGTACAGCTGCAAACTCACACTACAAGAGGTGGATACAGGGAGGGATAAAGAAATGGGTCCACTTTTGCATCCGTTTCCCACACTGTGACTCTGAGATTACTTTCCTGCCTGTCCCATGGGAGACAGGCAGGCTGGGCATGAACAGCCTCACCCACTGAGAGTGGGGCCAACAGACATAGGTTCAAATCCTGCCTCTGGAACCTAATCGCTCTGGTGCCTTGGACAAGTGACTTCACCTTTCTGGGTCTGTTTCCGCCTCTGGAGAGTGGTCATCCTAGCAACACCTACCGCACAGGTCTGCCATCACAGAGATGTGACGGGAATGCCGAGAATGCTGTCGGGCAATGTAGTAAGTCGAAGTCAGGAAGTCATTGTAACTAGAGAAATTGCAGCTCAGAGCTGAGGAGGTTCCTGGGAAATGGCGGAGGACTGGGGAGGGGGGCGGGGGAAGCAATCCTGTGACTCCAGGGCCTTCACCTGTCATTCGTTCATTCATTCATTCAGGCCACAGGTGTTTCCCCCCCACATGCTCTCTGCGCATCACGTCAGCAAATGAGCCGAAGTCCCCTGCCCTGGGGGAGCTGACGTCCCACTCAGAGGGCAGGCGAGACGTGCGTGGGCCGAATAAACGAGGGCATCATTGGGTCTGTTAGAAGCTGATGGGTGGCGCAGAGTAGGGGTGACTTCGGGTCACTTCGATGCATTTATTTACCCTTCTCTAGTGTGCGCTCTGCGCCAGGCTCCGTCCCGGGAGCTTCATCCTACGACCCGGTAAACCTGCCTCCAAGTCCCAGGAGGTTGGCCCATCATGGTCTCCCGTTCCCGGAACAGAAAAAACAAGGCCCAGCGAAGTGAAGTCGCTCTGGCGGGGGTCACAGCGGGAGAGTGTGAGTGTCTATTCGAACCAAGGCGGCCTGGCGGCTCTGGCGCCTGCGCACTAACCATGTTGCTCAATGGCCTCCTCTTTTAAGAAATAGAATCTAAGACGCTATGATTTTTAAAGGACCTAACACAAACTAGCTTCTGGGTTAGAGATTGTTTTGGTGACTGCGGTGAGTGTTTCTCTCTCCTCAAACTCCCCAAGGACTGAACTGGGACGGGTGAGGGATAGACAGCAAGAAGGACTTCCAAAACCCCGCTCCTTTGAAGGCGTGGGGACCAGTTATAGGGAGCGCGGCAGGGCTGGACCCAGGCCTGAGGTCCATGGGGAGGCCAGGAGAGTTCATGCAACCTCTGCCTGCCTGACTGATGGGGAACTTGGACCGGGGACGCTGGCTAGTGGGGGAGGGGCAGTTCCCCTCGCCCCTCCTCCCCCACCTTCTCCGAGTAACTGGAAATGCCTCTCACTTAGTTCTCTATAATTATACCAATTGGATGTGCCTCCGGGTGGAGGGAAATTGGGCGGGAGGTTAATTGTAACTAAAAATACCTCCCCCACTTCCTGGGGTGAGGAATCAGTGAGTTCTGGGGCAGCCTGTGAAGTAGGTGGGCGTCGCTGAGTAGGAGGGGCCTGGGGGGAAGCGGAGACCCCAGCGGGGACTGCGGGGAGGCCTGGGTATGCTGGGTGGGCAGGGCCAGGCGCTCTTGGGGTCGATGTATCATCCTGTGGCAGACGTGGCTCCGGGCTTGGGAGGCTTGGGGAGGGCTGTCGAGCTGGCGGGCGCCGCCAGGAGTGTGTCCACAGCCGAGCCTGTTAGTGTATGGGGGGCGGGGGTGGAGGGGTGGCCCCTGAGGAATGGCTGGGTCTCTGGCTGGCTGTCATGTTGCGCTGTTTGTGTGTCTGCGCACGTGTCTGTGACTTGGAGACTCTGGGCGTTGCTGTGTGTGTCTGGGTGGGATAGTGTGGCAAAGGGGGTCTTAATAACTGGGTGCCTCCCACATGTGTCCACGGCAGCATCTCTCTGTGTGGCTTTGTAGCCTCTTGTGAATTATGAGTCTGACAATACGACTGAGGATCATCCACCTCAGGTGCATCAGAATGTGGGGCAGAGAAATGAGCCTGGGTGCCCGCCAGAGGGCGCTGGGGAGCCACGGAAGGTGTTTGTTTTGTAACAGCTTTATTGAGATGTAAGTCACAGATCGTGAAATCTAGCCATTTGAAGTGTGCCACACGAAGGTTTTAGAATAGTCAGAGTTGTGTGTCTATCACCACGATAAGCCAAAAAGAAACCTTCTACCCTCAGCAACCACTCCCTACATACCTCCAACCCCCAGAATTAGACAGCCACTAATCCACTTTCTGCCTCTATCGGATGTCTGTTTTAGACATTTCATATAAATGGAATCTTACAATATATGGTCTTTTGTATCTGGCTCCTTTCACTTAACATGTTTTGAGGTTCACCCGTGTTGCAGCATGAGTCAGTGCTTCATTCCTTTTTATCACTGAGTAATATTCCATTGTCTTAGAGGGATTTTGAGCAGATAAAGGAGAGTTGGGTTTGTGTTTTGCCCCTTGGGCTGTCCTGTGGAGAGTGGACTGGAGGGGGTGTTATTAGTTGAATTGTGTCCCCAAAGAGATATACTGAAGCCCTAATTCCAGGACCTGTGAATGTGACCTCATTCGGAAATAATGTCTTTCCCGATCAAGGTAGGATGAGGTCATAAGATGGGCCCTAATCTAATGTGACTGTGTCCTTATAAAACACGGAGATTTGGACACTGACAGACAGGCACTCAGAGAGAAAGCCATGGAAAGACGGAGGACAGCATTGATGCTGCCACCAGCCAAGGGACACGGAAGCTGGCCAGCAAAGCACCAGAAGCTAGGAGAGGCCAGGGAGGACCCCCTACAGGTTTCAAGGGGAGCACAACCCTGTCAACGTCTTGATTTCAAACTTCAAACCTCAAGAAATGAGAGAGAAGTTTCTGATGCCCGAGTTGCCCATTCCGTGGTATGTGTTATAGCCACTGTGGGAAACTGCCTCAGAGAATGAACACGGAGCTGGGAACACTGGAAGGAGCTGGGCCAGGCAGGGATGTGGGAGGGAGGGAGGGAGGGAGGGGCACAGAGAGCTACTTAGGAAGGCGTGCAGGGAAAGAATACCAGGAAACAAGGCCACTTTTCAGAGAGGAGGGTGCCATCAAAATCATGTGTCACTTAAAGGCCGTCAGTGTGCTGACTTCAAGAGCTCATGGCAGGGAGGAGAATGGCAAAACACAATTGAGATGAGGGTGACTAAGATGAAGACCAAGAGTCACAGCTGCAGGTCACCACTGACCTTGACAGAGCAGTTTCATTGGGGGCGGGGGGTGGGGAAGCAGAGGCCTGCAGGGAGGGGGTGCGGAGACTGGGAGGCAAGGATGGGGGTGCGCCACGTGACCCCAAGGGCGTGGGCAGAGGGGTTCCTTTCTGGTGAAGCTGGAGGCGACTCCAGGTGTGTAGCCTGATGATGGGCAGGCTGAATGCTGGTCCGCCCCAGGTGATCCCGATGATGGTATGAATGGTGACCCTCAAAAAACGAGAATCTTGTTTAAAAAGAAAAAAAAAGGAAGCAGAAAGGAGGACTTAGGGACTGGCTGGATGCAGTAGGTCAGAGGGAAGACAAAGCTACAACTGTACTTGGATTTCTCACCTGAACAATTGTCCTATTTCTCTGTGATACGGCAGACGAGTGACTGATAGGCACATCTTTGTTGCCCTTCTTCTGCATTAGGAGTAACTGTAGCTGCTGTTTGCTGAGCACCTGCACGTGTTGAGCACTGTTCTAAGCACGTGCATTAACCAATGTGTTGGAACTCACAAGAACTTTGTGACCTGGGACTGTTATTATCCCCACTCCGGAGATGAGGAAACAGGCATGTAGAACGGGAGTGACAGTGTCTTCCCTGCCTCTTCCCAGCCCTGGACTGTGGTCATGCAAGATACACACACAGAGCACCACGAAAGGTTGCTGAGAAAAATTAAAGACCTTAAATACACTTTTTTAAAGGTCAGATATACCATATTCATGGATTCAGAGACTTGGAAGGCTTGCTTATTGTTGAAATGTCAACTTGTCCGTCCTCCCTAAATATCTGTGGGGTCAAGGCAATCCCAGCTGAAATCCCAGCAGGGTTTTGTAGAAATAGACAGACTGATTCTGAAATGCATATGGGGACGCACAGGACCTAGAAAAGCCGCAACTATTTTGACAAAGAACAAAGTTGGTCACCACAATGGTACAGCAATCAGACCGTGTGGCCCAGGGACAATTCCAACACATAGAACAAAGGAATAAAGCCCAGAAACGGGCCGATGTGAATTCATCAACAGATTTTCAATAAAGGTGCAAAATTAATCAAGGGGAATGAGTAGTCTTTTCAGCAAATGGTGCTGGAACAGCCAGACATTAACATGCAGAAAAATGAACCTTGACTCTTAAGTCACATTATACACAAAAAACTAATTGTCAATTGATCATGGACTTGGAAGTAAAATCTAAACTATAAACTTCTAGAAAAAAACATAGTAGAAAAACGTCATGAGCTTGGGAATTGGCAAAGTCTTCTCAGAACACAAAAAGTAAAAAATATAAAAATAAAAATTTTTAATAGGTACAATCTAAAATTAAAATTATTAAACATGAAGGCTAATAAAGATAATAAAATGATAAAAATAATTTTGAAGTACGAATAAAAGAAAAATGATAAATTTCATTAAAAATTAAAAACTCTTGCTCTGTAAAAGACACTGTTAAGAAAATGAAAAGGCAAGTCCAGACTTGGAGACAATATTCACAATTCATATATTTGGCAAATATATTTAAAGAGCTATATAAACTATATATAATATTTCCAATCAGTAAGACAAATAGCACTTTATAAGAAGCAAAATATTTAATATAAACTACAAAAAGTACAGTCACGCCTTGGGACTCATCAGCTTCAGAACCTGTCATACCTTGTACCCATAGCATTTTGATGAGAAAAAATGTTTCTGCGCTCAGCGCTTGCTCGGGTCTCATCACATGTGCTAGACCTTGTATGAGTCACAGCGCCACCCCCGCGAGAGGAAATGTTTCATTGTTCCGTACTCGTTTTCGGCACTCACAAGTTTGAGAATGAATTAACGAGTAACAAGGTACCACTGTATATAAATGGTTAATAAGCGTATGAAAAAATGCTTGGCATTATTAAGCATAAAAAATGCCATTAAAACCAAAGTAAATATCATTAGAACGGCTGCTGGGGGCTGGTCATGGTTCGTTTCCTGTTCTGGATGTCGGTGGCTCATGGATGTTTCATTTTCTGGAAAAATTCTCCAAGCTGTTCACTTAGGATCTGAGCCCCTTTCTGTGTTATGCTTCAAGAGAAAGTCTTAAAAGACGTGCGTGAAGGCACGCACGCTTTGCACTTTGACAGATCCTGCTAAACTGCCTTCCGGAGAAGTTGCACCAATGCCCTTCAAGGTGGGTGAAGGCACCCACTTCCCCACAGATGCACTGGTGATGAGCAGCATCCTTCCAATCTGACGGGCGAGAAAGATGGCTTGATGGGGGTTTATTTCAGGCAGTTGTGAGAACCGCCAAGCCACAGCCCCACTTGGAGCTTTTTGCGAACCTATCGGAACAGACGTGTCTCTCCAGGGAATTACAGGGTAAGGACTCCTCCTCTAAAGGGCCACGGAGTTCACCCTTGAGGGGCTGTGACCCCTGGGCTTCCTCAATTCAGAGACATTTCTTCCAGCAGGCTCCTTCGGACTCACTCCCACAGATGGAGTTACTGGGTCAGGCACCAGAGATGCTTAATTGAGGCTTTTTGGTGGGCACTGGACGGCTTTCATCTTCAGCACTGCCCCCGCCACCACCAATGAAAATATAAAACTCTGCTTCTCGCCCGTAGGACACTCTTTTTATTTTGCATTTTTTCAAGTGGAAAAATGAAGGGAAGCAAGAACAGTCCTGACAGTTATAGGTCCTTAGATCTGGCTGGACGGGGGTGGGGAAGGCTCTGAGGTAGTCTCTCCCCTCATCCATTTATTTCTCTATTTTTAATTCTTTGGGTTGGGGAACAGAGAAGAGTGTCGGAGATTTAACAACTGAAAAATGGAACAGTTCTCAGTTGAGTCACCTTACACAAAGCCAGAAGATAAGCCACAGACTGGAAGAAATGTTTGTGACATCTGTGATGAAGCTTAAGATCCAGAATATATAAAGAGCTATTACAAACCAATAAGGAAATGGCGAAGTACCTAGGGGAAAACACAGACTGGAGCCAGTGCAGAAGCGGAAGTACAAAGGGCCCAGAATAATATGCAAAGATGCTTGGGCTCCCTGGCAATCAGGGGAAATAGAATTAATGTAAGTAAGTGGGTACAGCCTGTAGGAAGGGCATTTGGGAGAGTCTATCCAATGACCTACACAAATGCACCTTCTCGTAGACCAGTGATTTCACCTCCAGCTTTGTTTGTAGGAACAAAAGGTGAAATGTCTGGCCCTGGCAGGTGTGGCTCAGCTGGTTGGAGCGTTGTCCCATAACCAAGAGGCTGGCATGCGATTCTCGGTCAGGGCACATACCTGGGTTGCAGGTTCGATCCTGGGTCGGACCACTTATGGGAGGCAACCAAACGATATTTCTCCCTCACATGGGTATTTCTCTCTCCTTTCCTCTATGAACTGTCTGTCCACACAGGCCTAGTTAAGTAAGTGTGCGGTGCAATCACATAATAGCCTACCCTGTGGCCTCACTGAACACGCAGGCTCTGCACCAGCTCAGAAAGACCTCCAAATTATCCTCAGAGGAGTCGCTGAACCATGGGTGGGGTAATCCCGTGTTTTCAAAATGCAAACATATTTCCACATGCACATGTAATGGAACAGGGTTCCACCGGGTGCAATGGAAGGACGCACAGCTGACTTGACCTATGGCCACCAGGGAGACCAGTGAGGCGGCAGCTGGCCCGGTCCCTGCGTGGGGGGCAGGGGCCTGGGGTCCAATTCCAGATCTGTTTTAAAGGGGCCTGGCTAAGAGGGTGCGTGCAGGTGGGGGAGAGAGGAGCCAGGGTGACACGGAGGACTTGGGACTGAGCGAGTGAGCTGCACTGTTCAGAGCTGGGGCAGAGGCCTCAGATTTGGGGGGACATGAACTCCCAAAAGTAAAGCTCAAACATCTGGGTCAGCGGGGCGGGAGAGAGTTCCAGGGACAGCCACGAGAACAGCAAGGGGCTGAGTGAAAGGAGCGTCGGTTATAAATGGGAGCGGTGAGAAGCGGCTGCCCCAGGGAAGCCCGGGTCGGCTTCAGGTCCCACCAGAGACGCCGTGAGGCTGCCAAGTGTCGATGCCGAGGAGGGAGCCAGCCCGGGAGCTGGGCTCAGGACGGCGGTCAGGGGCGGCAGTCAGGGCTGGGGGAGAGGCTGGGTGGTGAGCAGGAGGCTGGAGGGCTGTATGGGCTCACGAGGAGGTGCATGGGGACAGAGGGAGGTGAGGGCAGGGCAGGGCCCCACTACATCCAGGTAGGGGGAGGAGTGTGGCTACCAGGCATGGCTGCCAAAGGGGAGACATCTACACCAGGGGCGCCCCTGGGCCAAGGCAGGAGGCACCTCAGGGACAGGGAGGCCAGCCAGGAGTCCCGAGGGGATGGCTGAGAACGGCCCATGGGCACCGCAGGAGGAATGGCCCAGTGACCATGCCGGGAGTGGGTCCTGTGGTGCAGCCTGTGGTCCGGCGTGGACACTATACTCACACCCCCTCCCCGCCAGCTCTCGAAGTGAAACACGTGGACGGGCCAGTGCAGGGTCTCCCTCGTTTAAGGGAAAGCAGAGGCCGTGAGCACAGACTCGGGCAAGAGCAGGGGCGCCAAGATCCTGCCCCGGGATCTGAAGCCCCTGATCGGCCATATCTGTCCCGGGACCCCTTGGCCAGCAGGAGAGGGAGACCATGGGGAGGACCAACAGGGGCAGCGGCCACCCTCCGGGTGGGCAGGCGCAGGCCTGAAGGTCTGACTCAGCACGTCAGGCCTCAGTCATACCCCCTCCCCACGGAGGAGTGTGGGGAGAACAGGCCGTAGTTCTGAGCTCAGGGTCGGGATTCGGGTGGAGTCCATGTCCCTGTCCCAGGCTCTGGGAGGCTGGGCTCACACGTGCTGCCTGCGGTGCCGGAGCACCTCCGTGGGCGTGAACAGAAAGTCTTTCTGACAGGCCTCGCAGTGGTAAGGCCTCTGCAGGGCGGACGTCTTCTGCTGGGGCTCGAGGGCGGCTTCCTCAGCCCCTACGGGAGGGGGAAGGGAGGCTGAGTGGGGCACTCCGCTGCAGGCCCTCACCCCCGCCCCAAGTCCCAGGCACCAGAGGGACTCAGGCTTGCCCAGCCTTTTGGGGAAATCTGGCTCTGCCTCCTCCGGGAAGCCTTCCTTGATTAATACACGCACATGGAGGAAGTCTCTAGTCTGTTTCATAAGAGCAGAGACACAGAGACTGCCCTGGGATGGGGTCTGCCCACTGCATCACCCCCTGGCGAACAGCACAGCGGATGCAGCCAAGGTAGAGGCAGCTGTGGACAGCAAAGAACAACGGATCCAGCCACAGAGGGACAGGGAAACAGAGAGAAACACAGAAGCGGACCACAGGGAGACCAAAGAGAAAGAGGCAGACAGAAATGAAAATGTGGTGGCCCTCCAGGCCCTTCCCAACCCGGGCTCCGGGTCCCTGTGACAAAGCCCACAGGTGGCACCAGCCAGGACCAGAGGGTTGCGAATGTCAGTCCCCAGAGCGTCCAGCAAATGCTCAAGATGCACAGGAAACAACCACGGGACGGACAGATGGCCGGGTGGGCATGGACGCGCCCGCCCCCACAGCCACGTCCTTACCTGCGGGGCTGTCGCGCGGGGCCTCCGGGCAGCTGTTCTCGTGCGCGATGCGTTCCAAGGGCGTGAGCGGCATGTGCAGGCCACAGTGCGGGCAGGTCCAGAAGGTGCGGAGGCAGTCGCTGTACAGATCTGTGTCACTCTGCAGCGGGTGGGCGGTGTCAGGGCTTCGCCCCCCGGCCTGCCCCCCAACAGCCAGCCCAGGCCCCTTCTGAGAACCCCTTGGGGCTGGCGGCCCCTTTCTGAAACTGCGTCCCTGGACCAGGTTGAGATGTGGTTGAGGGGACTCCCTAAATCCCATCTTCAGGGGCAGGCAGGTGCGGGGACAGGGTGGGGTCCATGCTCACCGTGAGGCAGTTATAGGTGAGGAAGTCGGTGACTGCGTAGCCCCCTTTGGTGGGGTGCGGGGACAGGGCAGAGCTCCCAAAGAGGCCGGGGAGACTGGGGGTAGTTGTGATGGTCTGAGGTCCCACATAGAGGTTCTGCGCTTCTAGCCCTGTGAGCCTCCGGAGACTGTAGGGAACCTGGGGGAAGAGAAACAGCAGACAGACTCAGGGAGACATTCCCAGAGCACCAGGATCCAGCGGTGCCTGAAGTCCACCCCTGGACTTTCCAGGCATGGGGGCCAACTGCTTAAGCCAATCACAATGCAGTTTCAGACACTCATGACCAGAGTCTTGTCTAAAACATGCCCTGATGCCCCACCCCCATCTCACCTGCCTTTCCCAGGCCCTCCCCTGCTCCCTGCCACATGTGGGACCACATCCAGACTGAGTCTGGCCACCTCGCCGTTCCTTCCCCTGGGATGCCAGCCTGTTCCTCTTTCCCTGGTTCACTGGGTCCCTCCACTTCTCCAGGCAGTCATCCTGGATTGCACCCTTCTCCTCTGTCGGCCACACGTAGTAAAATCAGGATCAATTCTCCACTCCCACTTAAGAGGTGGGGGCACTGATTTCAAATCTGCTCTCTCCAAATCTTCCTATCTGCTGCCCACAAGTAAACACCCCACGGCTGCCCTCTCGCGTCCTGTGAGCCCCAGCTGCAGCGAGGGGCACTTGCCCGACGCACGGCAGAGCTGCTCAGTGAGCATCTGCTGCATGAGGGCTCCGGGGTTGACAGTGTGGTCTCTGGAGCCAGGCACTGGGGTCAAATCCTGGCTCCCACCCTCACCAGCCTTGTGATCTTGGATTTGTCATCACCTCCCGGTGGGGGCTGAAAACCCCTAAATGTGCACATAGTCAGTGAACCAGAAGCCGGGCCTTCCCGAGCCCTATCCCTGTGGCGGACACTGCCTCTGGCCGAGGGTGGCACAGGCACCCAGCGGTGGGTACCTTGGATGCCACGAACTGCAGCAGTTCCCTGCTCAGGGCCGCCACCTCCTGGCGGTTGACGGGAGCCTCCTCCTCGTCTTCCTCGTCCTCCAGCTGCCCGCGCCCACGGGCCTGACGGGCCAGCTGCCGGTCCAGGGCACTCTCCCATTGGGTCCGGAGCCGCAGGGAAGCCGCCAGGAGCCGGACTGCACTTTCACTGTCGGCGACCTGGAGCTCCAGCCAGCCATCGGCCACCAGGCGGGAGCAGTCACCGTTGGTGTCCAGGGACCGACTGAACAGCAGGAGAGACTGGAACAGAGGGGGCAGAAAACAGGCAGCGGGTGAGGGGCAGGGTGTCATCTTAGGGGGGCTGCCACCCAGCTGGGTTCCTGCCACCCCCTTGTCCACCCATCCACCTGTCCATCCAATGTATCAATCAGTTCCCCACCCATCCACCTGTCCACCCACCTGCCTTTCCATCCACGTGTCCATCTAGTGTATCCATCCACCCCCCTCCACCCCCACCCAGCCATCCACCTCATCAATGAACACTCGCCGCACGCCTACTCTGTGCCAAGCACTCTTCCAGGTGCTGGAGATACAACTGTGAACAAGACAGACTGGGCCGCAGCCCCGCAGAGCCGACATTCCCCTTGGAGAGACAGACCAATGACGACCACAGTGTGACACAGAGAGGCATTCTAAGAAGAAGGGCAGTCATTACCCACGTTGGGGGCAGACAACTGAGGGAAGAGTCTACACCGTCACAGGCTAGGGGGTGCACGCATGTACCCCTTTGTCAGCCCTCATCAAATAATGTCCCCAACATTTGCACACGTCACTCTATATACACTTCACCCTCAAATGGACACATGAATCTTGGACGCTAGTTAATGGAGGCAGTGGAAGCATTTAAGAGTGAAGGGCGGTTGGCAATTTACTTTGAAATGCATCAAGAAATTAAAAAGAAACCCACCTACTGAAATGGGTGGCGAGTGGATAAAGGACAGGTACGTCATCAAGCGAAAGACCAATGTCACTGGAAGGACTTTGGGAGGGAGGTTGTGAGTGCTCACCACACACTTCTTTCAACTCTTCTGTTTGAAAATTATCATAATACATTGGGACAAATTCTACGGGGCAGGGTGCGAGGAGTGGATGGGGTAGGACTGGCCACGGGTCAGCGTTCTGGGGGCTGGGCGATGGAACAGGAGGGTTCGACCTGCATTCGGTCAGCGTCAGTGTCTGTCTCGAACTCTGCATCGTGAACCAGCCAGGGAAGGTGGGGAGGCTGCACTAGCAAGGAGCACTCCGTTTCCTCCCGAGGCCCTGCGGACAGCCGCCGCTCTGCCTCCGCCCGCCCCACAGGCTCCCAGCTTGGCCCTTTCCATTGGTGTTTCCATTTGCCGTCGGGCTCCCCAGCTGAGTGTGAGCCCCATGAACATGGGGAGTTTTGTCGCTTCTGATCACAGCCGCACCCCCAACGCCCACACAAGTGCCTGGTGCAAGGCAGGCGCTCAGCAAATGCACGAATGGGTATAAATGAGCAGTGAAGAGCTGGTTTTCGCGGAGCCAGTGGAAATAACAGTGTCAACGAAAATCTGAGTTCGGGAAGCCTGGAAGGTTTCTCTCTTCCCTCAACGTTCCCTGGGGCTGAAGCGAGGGGCCCCGGTGACGGGACACCTGCAGCGTGCCCACGTGGTCGCTGTACGGCTTAGGAAAGTGGCGCGCCGCGCACCCCAAGCCCCAGAACCTCGTCTTCGCCTGTCATGTGAGAGTCCCAGCCAGTCAGAGCGCGGGGTGAGCAGTGAGTGCACAGGGAGCAGCAGCCACTGCTGTCACGGCTCTCTCCCTGGCTGCAGGCACACATGCACGTGTATCTGCCGTCTGAGCACGTCCATCCCTGTCCAGCCACCATCCCCTCCCACCTCCCTGCTTCCTCCCCTCAACAGACCCTGTCCCAGCTCCGCACCAAACCCTTGGGCGGAGGGCGTGGCCTCAGTCTCACCTGCCTCATTGACCTCCTCTGTCTGACCTCGTCTCCCCAACTCTATCCCCTCACCCAGTGACCGCTCCAGCTGTTCCCTGTGCAGACCGGGCATGCATGTGCCTCAGGGCCTTTGCACTTGCTGCCAGGACACTCTTCTCCCAGGGATCCCTATGGCTCCCTCCCTCCCTCCCGTCAGGTCTCTGTCAACTGGACCTTCTCCATGAGGCCCACCCAGATTGCCTTATTCCATACTAGCATATTCCACACTGCCCCCTACGCCCACCCTCCACCCACCCCTCCTAATCTCCTTTCCCCCTTCCTGCAACTCTTATCACCATCTGACACCTCGCTAGGTTTACTGCTGTTCTCCCTCCTCCCCTGCTAGATGGCAGTTCCAGGAGAGCCGGGCCGGGTCTTAGTTCACTGCTGCGTTCTCAGCCCCTTCGGTAGCCCCTGGAGCACCGCAGGCGGCAGGCGCTCGGCAGGGAATTGTTAAAAGGGGGCCCAAATGAAAACAGAGCAGCCAACCGGTGTCTGCGGCTGACGCCTGCAGCCAGCCAGAAAGGTGACTCCTCAGGCCCCAGCCTGTGCCTCCTGTCCTGCCTTGGGGATCCAGTCATCACACCTGGGAGTTGGAAGGTGGGGCAGGGACCTACCTGGAGAGCGGGGATGCGGACACAGTTCACCAGGTATGGCTTGTTGGTCTCCAGCAGAGAGACAAAGGTGAGGAGCTGGTGCCTGCTGCTCATCTTGTCCCTGTCGTCTGAAAGGGTCAACAGGACAGCTCAGGCCCACCCTGCCCACTGATCTCCCCTCATACCCCTTGCCCCCATCCATCCCCCAAGGGCTTCCTGTTCCCCCGGGCCATTTACACATCCATAGGGAGGTCACACTCTCATGTGTAATGGTAAAACGTCTGTGATTTAGCTTTAAATTCTTTGTCACCTTGAATGACACTGGCTATTTGGTGATATTGAGAAATAGTTAATTTTGTTAGAGCTGACAACACCATTGTGGTAACGCTAAAAAACAGTCATTCGTATTATTATTACTGAATGATGTCATGTCTGAAGTATGATTTTGAAATGCTCCAGCAAAAAGGAAGGAAATGTAAAGGGACAGAAAAAGGAAGGACGGCAAATGCTGACAGCTACAGAAGCTGGCGAGGGCCTGCCTACTTGGATGATGTATACAAATTTTCAAAATTAAAAAATAAACGAAAAACCATGTAATGAAAAGGTAAACTGAGCAATAATTTACAGCAGTTAAAAATGAGAAAAGTGAGACTTCCAGTCAAGATGGAAGCGTCGTGACTTTGTCTCCTCACACAACCAAAAGAAGGACAACAACAAATTTAAAAACAAAAAACAACCAGAACTGCCAGAAAAATTGAACTGTACGCAAGTCCAACAACCAAGGAGTTAAAGAAGAAACATTCATCCAAACGGGTAGGAGGGGCGGAGATGGGCAGCCAGGGGGGAAGGGACACGCAGCACGGCGGCAGCGGGCGGACCTGGCAGTCCCACATTTGCATGTGGATAAACTGGGAGGAACAACTAGGGAGTAAGACAGACTGCGCAACCCAGGGTTCCAGCGCAGGGCAAAGGAAGCCTCAAAACCTCTGGCTATAAAAACATGTAGGGGTTGTGACGGCAGGAGAAACTCCCAGCCTCATAGGAGAGTCCACTGGACAGACTCACGGGGTTCTAGCACATATACAAACCCATCCACCTGGGAATCAGCACCAAAAGGGCCCAATTTGCCTGTGGGTAGCAGGAGAAGTGACTGAAAGTGGAGCGAGAGCTGAGCAAGCGGCACTGTTCCCTCTCTGACCCCTCCCCCACAGACAGCGCCACAACACAGTGACGTGGGGTGCCCCGCCCTGGCGAATATCTAAGGCTCCGCCCTTTACAACATAACAAGTGCACTGAGACAAAGAAATATGGCCCAAACGAAAGAACAGATCAAAACTCCAGAAAAAATACAACAAAGCAATGAAGAGACAGCCAACCTATCAGATACAGAGTTCAAAACACGGGTAATCAAGATGCTCACAGAAATGGTTGAGTATGGTCACAAAATAGAGGAAAAAGTGAAGGCTAAGCAAAGTGAAATAAAGAAAAATAGACAGGGAACCAACAGTGAAGGGAAGAAAACTGAGACTCCAATCAATGTTTTCGAGCAGAAGGAAGAAATAAACATTCAACTGCGACAGAATGAAGAAACAAGAATTCAAAAAGATGAGAGGCTTAGGAACCTCCTGGACAACTTAAAATGCTCCAACATCTGAATCATAGGGGTGCCAGAAAGAGAAAAGGAAGAGCAAGAAATTGAAAACTTATTTGAACAAATACTGAAGGAGAACTTCCCCAATCTGGCAAAGGAAAGAGACTTCCAGAAAGTCCAGGAAGCTCAGAGAGTCCCAAAGAAGTTGGACCCAAGGAAGCACCCACCAAGCCACATCATCATTACATTACCCAGGATTAAAGAGAAGGAAAGAATCTTAAAAGCAGCAAGAAGAAAAGAAACAGTTATCTACAAAGGAGTTCCCATAAGACTGTCAGCTAATTTCTCAAAAGAAATTTTATAGGCAAGAAGGGGCTGGAAAGAAATATTCAAAGTCATGAAAGGCAAGGACCTACATCCAAGATTACTCTATCCAGCAAAGCTATCATTTAGAACAGAAGGGTAGATAAAGTGCTTCCCAGATAAGGTAAAGTTAAAGGAGTTCATCATCACCAAGCCCTTATTATATGAAATGTTACAGGGACTTATCCAAGAAAAAGGAGATCAAAACTATGAACAGTAAAATGACAACAAACTCACAACTATCAACAACTGAACCTAAAAAAACAAAAACTAAGCGAACAGGAACAGAATCACAGAAATGGAGATCATGTGGAGGGTTATCAGCGGGGAGCGGGAGAGGGGAGAATGGGGGAAAAGGTACAGGGAATAAGAAGCATAAATGGTAGGCACAAAATAGACAGGGGGAGGTTAAGAATAGTGTAGGGAATGGAGAAGCCAAAGAACTTATACGTACGACCCATGGACATGAACTAAGGGGGGGATACTGGTGGGGGCGGTGCAAGGTGGAGGAAGGTAAAGGGGAGAAAAAAATGGGACAACTATAATAGCATGATCAATAAAATATACTTAAAAAAATTTTCTGGCATCAAGTATAGTGCCTGATAGAATAAAGCTTGAATACGTTTAAAAAAAATTGAAGTTTCCAATTCTATCTTTGATGTTTAAAATTAAAATCTTATCTTTTTGAGTTAATATAGGGTGTTCCTTTGTTTGTGAACAAGGGGAAAAATAACTTGCATCCCCAAGCCCTCTGAGGGGCACCCCGGGCTGGGGTCCGGCCTGGCCTGCATGTGGCCGCTCGGCGAGGTAGCTTTTAGGGCCCAGACTAGAAGGCAGTTGGATCCCGGGCCTGAACTCTGCCTTCCGCGTCCGCGGGGGCCGGGAGGGCCCCAGGGCAGGACGAAGCCAGGGAGCTCACAGAGCTCATGGGTGGACCTCATGACAGGCTAAAAACTCAGTCCTTGGGAATGGTCGCCGCGCTGAGGTCCACCCACACCTCCACGGGGAGGGCCAGCATGGAGGTGACCTCATCATGCCTGCAGGTCCCACCTCAGCAGCCGCAGCAAAGGTAAAGTGTGGCGAGGAGGGAGGGGGGAACCGGGGCGGTGGGGGTCCTCTCCCACTCGGGCTCGCGGTACCTTGGCTCCCTTCGCCGGCCCTGGTCTCCGGCTCCCGAGTGTGCAGTACCTCGGGACTGTTAGCAAAGACGCAAGTGGGGTGCAGCACGGTGCCCTGCTTGGCCTGGGTGTGGAAAATCTGTAGGGAGCAAAGGCAGCGCCAGGTGACGACAGAGGCCACCAGACGTGCTCTTCCCACCACCTGAAACGCTTTTCCTCCTCCCCCGTGACTAGGTTCCCTCCTCCGTGGCTCAGCTCAGAAGTCCCCTCCTTCGGGGTGTCCTGCCTGAGCCCTCCCAGGCTGGTCCGGGGCCCTGGGTGTCCCCCCAGCCCCGGGCTCCCCACCCCAGCCCCAACCACTCTGGGTCATCAGTCTGCACTGGAGCTCCCCCAAATGCAGGGCCAGGGCTGTTTCAGTCAAGGCCACGTCCCCAGCGCAGAGCAGGTGCTGGGGCAGTGTGTCCAACAAAGGGGAAACACAGGCGAGGGGGGACTGGGAGCGGAAAGGAAGCGCACCTGGTCTGAGTCCTTGCGGCCACTGTTGAAGGGGTCCGGGATGGCGAGCTGGGGGTAGAGGCCCCGGCCCAGCACCAGCTTGAGCAGAACCATCTGGTCCCGGGTCAGTGCCTGGGCCGAGCTGGCGGCCGCCTGCAGCTGCTCCAGGTTGTGCCGCAGCTTAAACTTCACATCCTGGTGGGAGCATGGGGGGAGGTGGGTCCCAAAAGGCTTGTACTAGGGCACGTGGACCCAAGGGGTTCTGCCGACTGCTGGGGCCAGGTCGGGTCCACAGGCACCTGTCTCCTGAAGTGAAGGCGGGGCTGTGTCCCCTCTGACCCCCAGGACAGGGTCCTGACCTCATCTGGTCAACTCTGCCACTGCCCACCCCAGACCCCAGACAGCCCCACGGTGCCCCACCTGGATGTCCACGTTGTCGCTGGCCCCCCGGGAGGCTGTGTCCCTGTCTTCATCGCTGGAGGCGCCGTCCTGTTCCTCCTGCAGCCGCAGCACCTTGCGCCTGCGGCCCCCACCCTCCTCATGCTGCCGCTTCAGCTGGTACAGCGCCTGGCGTTCCCGGCGCTGCTGCAGTCGACTGTAGCTGTCCCCAGGCTTCGGGGCCTGGGCCCCCGCCAGCAGCCCGTGGTCCTCCAACAGCTCCTGGGGACAGACAGGGCCCAAGTGAGGGACACAGGGCAGACTGAGCAGGCGGGCTCTGGACCTAGACACGGGTTCAAGTGTGGGGCCTGCCGCTTGCTGGCAAGCGCTGTCAACCGTTCTGAGCTAGTTTTTCTCAAATGCAAAATGGGGACACTGCCAGTACCTCCCCGCTAGGGCTGCTTGTGGCCGAAACGTGCCAGATGAGAGCAACTCTGCACAGCGCAGACGCAGATGGTCGCTCCCAGGACAGCGCAGTGTCGCTGCTGCTGGTCGACGAGTGCCTGGGCCAGGGACAGGATGCGACAGGAAGGAGAGGGGCCAGTGGTCACCACCTAGGGTCTGCCAAGGCTCCAGTCAGACTCCGACCTGCCCCTCGGGCCTGCCCCAGACCCTGTGGGTGGCTCAGAGGGTGGTCCTCCGACCAGCGGCAGCATCTGGGACACGGGAACTTGTGAAAATGCCAAGTCCCGGGCCCCTTCCCAGGAAGCTGACTCAGAATCCCGGGGGTGGGGTCAGAACATGGAGGTAACAGATTCTCCAAGGGTTTAGGTGCACACTGGGGACGCCCGGCCCTTCGCCCTGCGCCCACCTTTTTGAACAGCCTTCGCGTGACCCCGCTGGGTTGGACCCTCTGTTTCTCACTGAGCCCAACCAGGATATGGAATATTTGTGTGTGTGTGTGTGTGTGTGTGTGTGTGTGTGTGTGTGTGAGAGAGAGAGACAGAGAGACAGAGAGACAGAGACAGAGACAGAGAGACAGAGAGACAGCGAGAGAGAGCGAGAGCACAGGCTGGGGCCCACCAAAGGCTGAACCAACAGCTCTAGGAAGCCACAGACATTGAAAGATGTGAGAACAGTCAAGACATCGCTGGTCCCCAATGTGGGGACCCGTTAAAATTGTATGGGAGGCCTTGGTCGGGAGACCACCCACTCTGGGCCTCCATCTGCCTATCTGCCACCAAAGGGAACGGGCCACCCCAGGGACGCTTGCATTTTATTTCCACTCCGTGGCCCACACACAGCCACTGAGAACTATGAAGCAGGCCTTCTCACTCTCAGGTGGCAAGACTGACCGTGGGACAGCAACGACACAAGCAGGACCACGTAATGACAGTAACACTTCGGCACTTGCGTGAGACCGCCTGCGGGCTCTCTGTGCACTAACTCCCTGAAGCCTCACAGGACCTCTGTGAGGCGGGTGCGTTATCTTCCCCGGTTTCAGAGGCAGAGCTGAGGCCCAGAGAGCCACGGCAACAAGCCCAGGGTCGCTCTGCTAGCAACTGGCAGAGCTGGGACTTGTCGCTGGGACATCTGGCTCCAGATTTGGTGCCTCCAACCAATGCCCTACGCTGCCTCCCAGCGCTCCACCCTCCTGGCGCAGCCAACTCAGAGCCCCTGCTCCCAAGGGCGAGGTTGTGCGTGAGGATGCAGCACAGGACGGAGGCCCTCCCCTCCATCCCAGGGGGCCCTCCTGGATTTCCACCCGCACGCCTGGTCATCGATGGTGGGGAGGTGGCTGTAGCACGGGGACTCTGTCAGATAAGGACAGAGGCCGTGTTCTGGAGTCCGCTCAGGGGCGCTCACTCCAGGTCCCCCACCCTGGCCTCCCTGTCCACCGGGTGGGGCTGCCCTGCCCCGGGTCCTGAGCCTCGCCTTGAACTGGCGCCGCAGGTTGGCCATCTCGTAGAGCCGATGCTCCTCTATGCCTCGGCGGCGGCACCACTTTCTTGAGTTTCTGCTCCGTTCGGATTTCACCTGAGTGGAGGCAGACACGAGGCATCAGGGCCTGGCCGGCTGGGGGAGGGGTGGGGGGCTGACCTCCCACCCAGACCACCCCAGCGTGGGTCTGAACACCAGCCACTGGGAGGAAGTAAGGCAGGTGGGAGACCTGTTGGCCCTCCCTGACACCTACTTCCTTCCTTCTTCCAGGTCTCAGGCCCACTGCCCCCTTCCTACAGGAAGCCCTCCTAGGCCACACTGGGTCAGACACCCCGCCCAGCTCTCTCAGCCCATTCTAGGTGCTCGCTATCTAGGGATACGTCTGGCTCCCTGCACTGGACTGTGAGCCCCAGGAGTCCTGTGCCGGGCAGGGTCCCCGGCACTGCCCAGCACAGGGCCAGACTCAGGGTCGGGGTTTGGGGAACATGATTTGGGACAAACAGGTGCTGCCCTGGGAGTCTGGACTTTCTCCTGAAGGTACCGGTTTTCACCGGTACTTTGGAACTCCAGGCTGCCCTCCGGCCTGAGCTCTGCATGTGCTGGTCCCAAGGATGCTAGAGTCCCTGGGCGGGGGCGGGGGTGCTGGGGGAACCAGAGCCTCAGGCAGGCCCTGACCCTGTGCAGAACGACAGACAGACAGGGGTGGCCCCGCCGCCGGCCTCACCTGCACCCAGGTGTTGAAGACATTGAAGAGTGTGAAGGGGTCACCCTGGTCACTCTCCAGGGGCCGCCGCGCAGCCGCACATTCCGGGTTGCTCTGGGCGCTGCGGGTGAAGGGCGACTGGACGCTGAGGGCGGCCGCGATGGTGAGCACAGGCTCCGCCAGGTAGAACATGGAGCCCAGGATGAGCATCTTCCCTGGGGGGGGCAGGCAGCGGGCTGAGCCTCCCCCGCCCTCCCTCCTGCCCACAAAGGGCCTTGGGAGCCAGATGGACAGACTGTGCTTTCCAGTCACGTGACCCTGGGCAAGGCCTCCGTTTCCCCACCTCGGGCGGGCATGTGGTGGGCACAGTCTAAGCACACTGGCTACTGCTTTTCTCTTTGCTGCCAGCTCCCCCAGCACCCCCTCCCCCAGGGCCTGGCTTTATGTTTCTTCCTGACACTGACTTTGACCTGCCAAGGGCCTCTGTCCTTCCTCCAGGAGGTGACGTCACACCAGCTGTGACCCAGTCTGCCTGGCACACGGCAGGAACGGACTCTTGCACCTATCTCAGTATGAATCTTGTCCTGCCATCTTTATGTGCTTCAAACTGGAGAGGCAGGGGAAGATGGAGAGGAGGGTGGGGAGGGGAGAGAGGAGGCGGCAGGGGGCAAGGGAGGACAGAGAGAAGGAAGAAAAGCGGGAGGAACGGTATCCCCACGTGGCGAAAATACATTTCCCAATGCTCAGGTTGTTCTCGCCTGCCCTGTGGTCAGTGGCGTCATGCGTCTGACTCATCCCCACGGGTCCCGCTCACTGCTTTTCCAGAAAGTTCCTGTTACACACCTAGCCTCACTACGTAAAGGCAGGCAGTAAAACAAATCTGACCCAGGCGACCTAGTTCTGCCACTTCAGACAAGTCCCCCCTCCACCCCCCGATCCCTCCTTGCCTCCATTCCCCCATCTGTGATGGGGGTGACAACGGCACCCACCTGCTGTGAGGGTGGACTGCGCTTCACCGTGTGAGCGCTCACAGTGCCTGGCCAGTGACTGAGCCATCTGGGCCCAGAGCCACCCAGCATTGGGTCATCTGTGTCTCCTGCCCGGCAGGACCTGGGGACCAACGGTGTCCCAGGGGACTACCAGGGGAATGCCTCCCAGCTATGCCCACGGCAGGACCCTGGGTGAGTGAGTTGCAGCCTTTCTCTGAGCCTCATTTCCTCATGGACAGTGAGCGTCCCTCATTCCTACCCCACAGGAGATGACAGATGACGTGACTAACACACGCAGAGTCCTGACAAACCCAGGCTCTGTCACAGGCGTGTTCCATTCCCTCAGGCACAGACCTATGCCTCCCCCTCCGCCAAGCCTCAGTTGCCTCATCTGTACAAGGGGGGTGCCCGAGGCACCGCCCTCACTGTGAGAATGATATAAGGTCCATCAAGCCTTTCACTGGCACACAGGAAATGCTCATGGAATGTTTGTTCATTTTCTCAGACCTGACTCTCCTGGCTCTAGGTCTGTATCCTTCTGAAACAAACAGAAATGACCACTTCACAGCCCTCAGAGACGGTGGTCTCCATCTCCTGCCTGCGCTGAAGCCCCAGTATAGCGCAAGGATCGGGGCTTGGACGACATTAACAAAGGCAGGAGGTTCTGTTGAGTGTCGTCCTCGGGAAATGGCGCCACGGGTGGCCGGGCTCTACGGGGACTATTTTGTGGGCTGTGGACTGTTGGTGGAGGTGACTTGTCTTGAGGCAGGAGAATCAGGCAGCATGAACATGCCTGAGTCCGCGAGCTCCTCAGGAGGGGCAGGGATGATGCCAGAATGAGGAAGAGGAAGAGGTTCTGAAATCCCTGAGGCCAACCGCAAAGGGTAGCACCAGGGCAGAGCTGGGGACAGGGTGTACAAACGTGCCTGTTTGTTTACCGCCTTCTCCCTGGCGCCTAGGAGAGTCTGGTGCCTCGGGTTTGTGCAGAAGGAGCAGGCTTCTCCGCAAGTCACTAGAGAGCAAGCAGTGCCCCGTGGGTCACCCGAGGGGGGTTGGTCCTCACCAATGACAACATCCACAGGCAGCTGGGCCAGCAGGGACCCGATGGGGGTGAGGGCTTCTGAGCTGTCCAGGGCCCCCTGGTCCCGGAGGTAGCAGATGGCCGTTTCCAGACTGGCTGGTGGGGGGGGCTCGATGAAGGGGAAGGTTCTGGGATCTCCCACACTCATGCTCTTCATCTGGAATGAGAACCGAAGCCCCCGGGAAGGGAGGACATATGTGCCACTGTGGAGCCCTAAGAGGGCTCAGGGATCACAAACTCGTGATACTTTAAAACCCCCAATGTCAAGGCCCACTGTACAGAGGCAAGGGAGGAAGGCCATTGTCTGTCTGTGTGTTTGGCCAGCACCTCTTCCCCCAGACCCTGGCTGTGGAGCAAGCGCATGCTCTAAGCTGGACCATGCACGGTTTCTCAGCCTCTGGTCATAGCAACTGGCTCAGGAATGAGCACATGATCTGAGCTGGACCAATCAGAATCCTTCCCTGGGACTTTAGAAACTGCAGCTGGGGGAAATTCCAGCATCCTCTTTGGTTGTGAGGGGCCAGGACAGAAGCTCAGAGACACTGTGGTTACTCTTCCATTGCCTGGGAATTAGCCCATCCACTGCAGACGAAGAAATCCTTAATTGTTCCTAAGCTAGACCTCCCCCACAATGGATACACAAATCCAAAAATCCTCTTTCCTGCTTACAAGACTTTGAGTTGGGTTTCTCTCACTTTCGACCAAAGACTCCCCATTAATTCAGAGGCCAGAGGGGCAGTGGGTGGCAGGGAGAATGAAGTGAAACCCACACGCATCACTGGGCCTGGCACACTGACTCACATGACTAAGAGAGAGCTGGACGAAAGCTCAGAGAGCCTGGGGGCTCAGCCCACTTCTCCCAGGGAGGGGGCCTGCTTGCCTGGCCCTGATCAGGAGGCCACCAAATATCTGGCCATCCACCAAACCCTGATGTTGCCTGGGAGATCACCCATCACCCATTAAAAGGCCTTTAAATTACAAACTCTGGGTGGAGGGGTAGGAGGTGGATTTTTTTTTAAGTTCTCCAGGTGATTCCAGTGTGCAGCTGGGGCTGAGAGTCAGTGCTATGATCCAGCCTGGCAATGCCACATCCTGGACAATTACAGGTCATAGAGTGGACACCTGACATATGTGACCCAGTTCTGCCGACAAGACAGGTTGGGAAATTGGCCAGGGGGCTTCTGGGAAAGGTACCCATGACCTTAAAACTGAGACCAAGAGACAGGGGCAATTGGCTGCTTCTGTCTCTAGGTGGTGAAGGAGAAGGAGGTGACACCCACGGCTGTGGGAGCCAGATGGCGTTCAAGAGGCGGGCTTGAGGCCTGACAACCTCAGATGGAATCTGGGTTTGGCCACTTGCCAGCTGAGTGACCTGAGTCAATTTACTTAACCTCTCTGTGCATTTCCTTGTCCATACATCGGAATAAGATTACCAACCCCACAGAGTTTTTGCGAGGATTAAAACAGTTATATACGTAACGGCCTTATGATACAGTCCAGCCCACAGTAAGCACGAGGTAAGTGTTATTTCTCATCGTAGTCGTTACTGTCATTATTAGGAGAGCCACTGATAAACTGAGGCTGCAAAGACAGAAAAGCCCGGGTCCTTTATTACATCACTGAGCCATTTAAATAACAAAGCATGGGACGTCCCTGTCTTGCATCTTCTTGGCCTATATAAAAGGTACTTTTTCCTTCTTGTTTAAGCCAGTGTTTTTCCAACAGCAGGTTATGTAGGTCAGGAGCTCCATGTGGTGGGTCACCACCAGCATTTATACAAAGTAAAATGAAACAAACAGAACCTACGGCGTGTGTCGCCCATAGGAAGGGGCTGGTTTGTGCCGCTCATGCACACGTAAGCCTGCGCACGCGCCTGCCACTCCTCCACTCTCAATCCGCCCCCCAAGCACAGAGACTGCACTTCCCAGCCTCCCCTGCAAGAGGTGTGCCCGGGACAGGGCTCTGGCCTGGGGAGTGGAAGGGAAGCACGCCACCTGCGGACCTGGAGCTTAAAGCCTCCAAACCCATGCCCCTTCCCCGCTGGATGGCTGACGACAGTGGAGACGCCCCAGGGATGTGACAGCAGGTGCCTGAGCCCCTGAATAAAGGAAACTGCCTGCCAACCTGGGAATGACAGTTCCACTGTGCTGGCCACTGTGCAAGTGGGTCTATTTGTCTAATCTAAGTGAAACTAATGACTGAAATATGAACTGTGACATCACATGTACAGAGAAGCCCCAGTTTCGTTGTAAACGCCATTTCCTGACTGGTTTTCTGTGACAGCTGAAAGCACTCTGACTGAGTCACAAGGTTCTTCCTGTGATCCTGTGGATTTGGGCAACAATTTCCCCCTCGACATAGGATCTGGCATTTGTAACAGTCAAGTGCCCCTCAGTGGCCTGTCCAGCCCCGCCCTCCCTGGCCCTGAACCCTGGGACTGGTCCCCTCTAAATGCCTCGCGGTTCCCCCACCACCCAGCTCCCCGCCCCAGGGCACCAGCACTCAGGATCCAGCGCCCTCCCGGCCCTGGCCTCACCTGCAGCACCAGTGCGTCCAGGGCTACCCTCCGAATCTCCGGGACAGCGTAGGGGGCGAAGGCGTCGTAGTCCGATTCCGCGTAGAGGCGGAAGCAGACGCCCGGGCCCGTGCGGCCCGCCCGGCCCTTGCGCTGCTCGGCACTGGCCTGGCTGATCCAGAACTCCTGCAGCCGCTGCAGTTTGGCCTGGGGGTCGTAGCTCATCTCCTTCACCTTCCCTGGGTGGGCAGGAGGGCGGGGACGGGCCTCTGTGTGCAGCAGCCACAGGGGCCCTGCCCACGCCTGGCCCTCTCCCCAGCCCTTCACCCACCAATACCTCGCCCACGCCTCTACTCTGTGAGCGCCGGCCTGCTGCTCACTCCGGGCCCAGCCCTGACGTTCTGTTAACAGAGTCTTTCATTTCCTCATTCACTCATCTTTTTTTTTTATTTTAAATTTACTTATTTTTAGAGAGGGGGAAGGAGGGAGAAAGAGAGGGAGAGAAACATCAATGTGTAGGTTGCCTCTCGAGTGCCCCTGACTGGGGACTTGGCCCGCAACCCAGGTGTGTGCCCTGACCGGGGAATTGAACAGGTGACCCTTTGGTTCATAGGCAGGCCGTCAATCCACTGAGCCACACCAGCCAGGGCCTCATTCACACAACTTTTCATTTATTTTCTTGAGCCTCTGTTTATATATTCAGACGTTCAGACATCTGACAAATATTATGAAGAACCTACTGTGTGTCGGGCACTGTACTTGGCCCTCAGGATACAGCTGTGGACAGAATCAGGTCCCTGGTCTCGCCGTGCTGAACAGACACATTTCATCAGTTCTCAGACCAACCTGTTCCACGCAGTTATTGTCTCTGATATATTTTAAAAGCAATGGCACGTCCATGTTTAATAGACAGCATTTTAAAATCTTCTTAATGGACATAAAACTATGGAGTGTTTCATCGCTGGCATCCCAGATTCAACACTATGCGGTAACGGCTGACATGTACTGCGTTTTCGCTCTGTGTTAGGCACCGTCCTGAGCACCTGGGAGGGTTGCGTTCACTCAGTGAACCCTTACATCCTGAGGGAGGCGCTGTCATCACTGCCACTTTATGAATGAAAAGACTGACACACAGAGTGTCAGGGACACAACCCTGGTCACACTGGCCAGGTTGTCTCCAAGGTCCCCTAACCACGCCACTCCAATGACTTTCCAGAGAACAGTCTAATTGGGAAGACAGACAATAAATAGGTCAACGGATATAAAATCTGATGCCCACACTAGGAAGAAAACAAAGCCTGGCTAGGAAAGCATAGGCAAGCCCTGGCTGGGGTGGCTCAGTGGATTGAGCATTGGCCTGAGAACCCAAGGGTCCCCGGTTCGATTCCCAGTCAGAGCACATGCCTGGGTTGCAGGCCAGGTCCCCAGCAGACGGTGCACGAGAGGCAACCACACATTGATGTTTCTCTCCCTCTTTCCCCCTACCTTCCCCTCTCTCTAAAAATAAATAAATAAAATCTTTACCAAAGAAAGAAAAAAGCAAGGGAGAAGGAGGAGACCACTTGGATCAAGGGGACAAGGTGGGCCTGACGCAGGCCCTGGAATGGGAGGAACGAGTAAGCGCTGTGATATCTGGAGAAAGACAGCTCGTGGCAGGACAGCAGTAAGTGCAAAGGCCGAGGGAGGGGCAAGCTGGACCGCCTGAGAAAAATTAGGGTATTGCCACTGCTCCACAGCCCTGAACGCCACCTACTCGCTGGCTCTGGTCTGGTGTTCCCTCGCTACACCCACACATCTCCAAATCGCACACTCCCCTCCAGGTCCTTGGCGTGGCTGGGGGCAGCCTTACCTGAATCTACTACAAAGCGGATGCCATCAATGGTGACTGAGGTCTCAGCAATGTTGGTGGAGAGGATACATTTCCGGACTCCGGGGGGGGCCACATCAAACACCTGGGGGAAAGTAAGGAGGTGAGACAGGGGGTGGGGGCTAGCTCAGCCCTTATTGGCCTGTGAGTCCAGGGGCCTCCTGGACACCCCCGGATGTCTCACACCCATAGGGTTAAACTAGCTCAGTGCCTTCCACCAAATCCTCTCCCGCTCAAGTCTCTACCTCAGAGACGGCTCATCATTCTGGACCAGACACCTGGGCTGTCCTAGGTCCTCCCCCTTCCCGCCCCACTCCAGACACACCTGAACACGGTGAGCATTTCCCGAGGTCACACCCCCCTCCCCAAACCCACTGCCCCTGCCCTGGTCCAGGCCCCTCCTTTCCCAGCAGACGCTGCTCCCACTTCCTCCTCAGTCTCCAGCCTCTAGACTTACTCGCTCCAGTCCACCCTTCACATGCAACCAAGGGATCTGCTGAAGCACAGGCTGGCACTGTCCCCACCTTGCCCAGAGCCCTCCTAGGGCTCCTCAGTGTGCTTGGGACAAAGCCCAGGCACGACGCCGGGTCCTTGAGGACCCTTGCAGTTTAACCCTGCGCACCCCTCCAGGCCTGTCTCTTCTGGCTTTCCCTTCATAATCCGGACCCCAGCCACCCTGCATGGAGCTTCCCAGCTGCCTCGTCTCTCTCACCCCAGGCCCTTTGCACAAGTCCTTCTCTTGGACCCAAGAGACAGTCAAGCCTAGTGGCTTGGGGGTCAGCGACACAGCTTGGGGACCAAAACCAGGTAATGGCACACAGCCCCACCTGGTCAGTCTATAGCTACTGTCCCACTGTACCAGCAGAGTCACTGTGACAGAGATATGTGGCCCACAGAACCTAAAAATATGGACTCCCTGCCCTTTACCAGAAGTTGCCAACCTGCTGTTAAGGGCATGGGCTCTGGCGCCAAATTACCAAGGTCCACAGCCTGGCTCTGCCACTTGCGTGACTTTGCACACGTGCCAGCACCTTGACTTGTGCATCCATTACGTAAAAATAACAATGAGAGCAGGACCTGGCGATGGGGACTAAATGAGGTGAACCGCACGTAGCCCGGAACTCTGGCCACTCACGGCACATGCTCCACTCTACTCCCCATCCCCTGCTTAGGCTGGGCTTTCTCACATCTTGGTTTTGAAAGTCCCTTCCTCCAGGAAGCCCTTCCTGAATCCACCAAGGCTCTGCTCTCAGACTTCAGGAGCTTCCTTCTATCATCTGTAAAATTGTCAATTACTCATCCGTCTCCCCCAACAGACCAGGGCACTTTGGGGGAAGGGCCACATCTTGGCTCCCACTGTGTCCCAAGGAGCCCCCTGAGCACCGGGGGGGAAGGGGGGCACGCCAGGCAGGTGCTCGGGGTGTGTCTTCAACTGATAAACAGTGACTGTGACCCACACAGATTTTTCCCACAGTGACTACGTAGTTAGCCTGCAGGACAGTCCCAGGGAGTCTCACTCCGGGGCCTTTCCTCCTCATCCCGCTCCTTCCAAGCAAACAGCGTACACCGACTTAGCTAAGAGGACACCACAGAAACGACGGTTTGTGATTTCCAAGGCCAGGCCATAGAGACGTTGTGGCTCCTGTTCTGGCCTCTTGGGGAGAACCAGCCACAATGTGGCACGGTGACTCAAGAAGCCCCCTAGAGAGGCCCACGTGGAGAGGAACGGAGCCCCACAGTGCCCAGCCAGCCGAGGGGGTGAGGGGCCTCCAGCCACAGTCAAGCCTTCAAATGAGTGCAGACCCGGATGACTACATCCTGAGAGACCCTGAGCCAGAAAACCCCCAGCCAAGTCCGATTCACAGAAACTATGTGAGATGATGAATGCTTATTGTTCTAAGCTGCTAAGTTTTGAGGTGATCTGTCACACGGCAATAACTAACTAATGAAGTGATCCAAAGGCCTCTCTCCTGTCCCTCCACCATTCCAGCCACGTGGTCTCTTCACCTTTCCCCACACTTGACCCACGGATTCCCGCCTCCATCCCTTGGCTCAAGCTGGTCCCCCTGCCTGGACTGCCCTCCTCCGTCTCCTCCTACCCCAAACCCTCCTGGTCCTTCACAGCTAAGCTCCAATGCCTCCCGCCTCATGAGGAGGCTCACCCTGGCACGGACCCCCCACCAAATGACCTGAGCAGCCCCTAGGCAACCCGCAGCCCTGTATCCGTGGCGTCTCATCCCCGCCAGTGCCGCCTTCTCCCCTGGCGCACAGAGCCAGGCCCCCACCCTGCCTGTCTGCACGCCATACCTTGTCCTGGTCGGCCACAGAGAGGGCGCTGTGCAGCGGCAGCACCACCCAGCGCTGAGTGTGGTTGGCATAGGCCTGGGCAGCCTCGAGCACAGCGCTGATCTCCGCCATACCGCTGAGGAAGACGAGGAGGTCGCCGCGCTCCTCGGGTGGGTACTTATTGTCAATGGCCTCCAGTACCCTCAGGAAGGGCTGTGGGTCCAGCTTCTCCGACTTGGACACAGTTGGCTCCGCCTCAATTGGCTGGTACACAACCTGTGAAGGGACAGCCGCAGTGTGAGCGCCCCCGTCACTCCAGCTCTCAGAGCACCGGGACAGGGGGGCCACAGGCTGACAGAGAGGGCTGATGGGGCAGCTGGCCAGCAGCACGCCCGACCAGGATCATCTGAGGAGGACAGGATCACAGCACAAAGTATCCAGGTAACTGGAAGGCTTCTGGGGATGCTGGCAAGGTTCGATGTTTCTTAATCTGGGTGCTGGCTGCATACAGGTATTTAATTGGTAAAAATTAATTGAGCTCTACACATGATGTGTGCATTCATTTGTGTTTGGAGTGTAAGTTCAACAACAGAATTTTAAGGGGTGCCGACAAGACTAAAACCCTAGAAATCCCTTCTCAGAAAGTGTCCTCACTCTTTTTTTTTTTTTAATGGCTGCTTAGAAGAGAGACTGATGGGCCCTGAGAACTGAAAATCACAAGGGACAGTGTAGTTTCCTGGTGCCAGGAACTTCAGAGTTGTTACTAATTCCTGGCCCAAAGGCATAAGAGGAAGGAGTGGTTGGTCATTAACACCATAAAGGACAGAGGTCTGTGGACAGAGCCATCTTGAAAGGAGGTGTGACTTCGGTTGAAGGGCACAGCCTACAAGAAATCTCAAGGGAGGGAGTTGATTCTGCTCCTTGTTTTTTTAATCCTCACCGGAGGACATTTTTTTCATTGCTTTTTTTTTTTTTTTTTTTTTTTTAGAGACAGAAAGGAAGGGAAAGAGAGAAACATCAATACAAGAAAGAAGCATTGACTGGTTGCCTCCCACATGTGCCCAGACTCGGGATTGAACCCACAACCTAAGTATATGCTGTGACTGGGAATCGAACCTGCAGCCTTTCAGTTACAAGACAATGTTCCAACCAACTGAGCCACCTGGCCAGGGCAGGGAACTGACTGCTTTCCCCACTGGACAACAGGAAACTAGAGGGCAGAGAGTCCATTGGTGCTGCCCACACAGGTCCGCCTCCCAGGGAAGACAGGAAGGTGGGAGTGGGAAAAGGAGATCTGGAAGAGCACAGAGAAGCTTTCTGGAACAGGGCCTGTCTGTCTGTGAGCAGGATTCCGGTCCTGGCTCTGCCACTTGTGAGTCATCCCGGGAACCAGTGACTTCACATCTCTGAGCTTCACTTTTACCTTCATGGTAGTAATTTGTGGCATAGAACTACCAAGGTTGTGGCAAGGGTCTCACATGAAACCTTGTATGTTAACTAGGGAGCATGTCGTACATACTTGATAAATGTTAGCTGTCATCACCATCATTAATAGTATGGACAAAAACTAGATGCAAGGTAAAGCAAATAGGTTGAGAAACAGGTGGGAAGTTCAGGATAGAAGCTGCTGACCAAAAGTCCAGGACTAAATAGCTGGGATGCTTAAAAGAATCTCTGCCTAGCTTTGGGTAGAGCAAATCGTAAGAGAACCTAAAAAAAAAAAAAAGAAAAAGATTTTTCATGAATATCAAATTCCTTTTCTTTCACCTATAAGGTTTGCCTCTTGATTTCAGCTTCTTCAGCAATAGTTGCATCTCAGGTGGGGGTGAATGAAATGTAATGAAATGCGGTGGAGTCAGGCCTGCAACCAGGACTGCTGAGAGAATGGGGTGTCATTGGGTATGCCAAGTGGTGTGGGAGACCCATGTAGTCCCCACAGAGTTTGCTCTTATCTTTCCTGGCACACTGTCACCTAGGGAGAGAGAGAGATGATATTTTCCAGCCTCCCTTGCAGCTAGGCGGGGCTCGGAGATGAGAATGGAAGCAACTGCAAGGTCATGTCCAACTTCTAAACAAATTGGACTTTCCCAGGACTATGGCTCCTTCCCTCTTCCCACAAACCCTGACCATACAGAGCAGGACACCTAGGACAGTACTTCTTATCAGGTGTGGTGCTCTGCACCCCACCCCACCCCCGCAGGACATTTGGCAACATCTGGAAACATATTTGGTTATCACAACTGGGGGAGAAGGCTGTTATTGGTATCCAGTGGGTAGAAGCCAGGAATACTGCTAATGATGGCACAACACACAAGGTAGCCCCCACGACTAATAATTATTCAGCACAAAATATCAGCAATGCTGTGTCTGAGAAACCCTGCCCTACGAGATGGGAGAGCAATGAGAAAGAGTGAGCCTGGGTCCCTGAATGAGTGCATGGCCCATCAGCCTGCACCAACTGGACTATTAAAATCTGAGCCTTTACATTTTTGGGTCTCCTCTAATAAGCACTTAGCACTCATCCCAGCATATGTAAATGCTCAGAAATGGCAGCTTTAGAAACGACAGAGAGATAATATCCTTAATTGAAGGGATAGGAAGCAGGGCAACAGAGAAGGGACAGGTCTAGGTTTGGCCAGAGACCAAGTAGGAGGACTGGGGGTCGGGGGGGGAGGAGCACTGACCGTGATGTGGAAGAGCCTCCCGGGCACCTGCACCACAGGGGCATTGTCGAAGTAGCTGGAGAAGAGTGAGATGTTGATGGTGGCCGACATAAGGATGACCTTGAGGTCAGGCCGCTTGGGCAGCAGGCGCCGGAGGACGCCCAGGAGGAAGTCGTTGTGGAGGTGCCGCTCGTGGACTTCGTCCACGATCAGGACCTGGTACTGGGGCAGGCTGGGCTCCCGCTGGATTTGCCTCAGGAGCAGCCCCACTGTCAGGAACACAATCTTGGTGGCCGCCGAACGTGTGCTCTCAAAGCGGATCTGGTAGCCGACCTGGGGTGGAGCGGAGGCGTGGTCAGGAGAGGACCCTGGGCTGGGCAACAGCCCTTCACCCTGCCCAAAACAAAATCTGAGCAAATGCCCCCTCTGAAGTCCAACACGCTTGGGTTTGAATCCCACCTCTGCCACTCTGGGTCATGGACTTTGGGCAAGCAGTTCCATCCCCCAGAGACATATGTTTTTGTCCTGTGAGGATTATATGTGCTAATGCACATAAGTTATTCGGCACAGAGCCTGATGTATGACGCTAATTAATTATAATACTAATAATTAGCATTTCTTGGAAGCCTTACTATGTGCCATTAACTGTTATAAATGCTTTATGGATATCGACTCATTTCACTCTCACAACCACCACAGGGCGTAAGCGTTATTCTTATCCTCACTTCACAGCTAAAACATGGTACCTCCCATCACACACATCAGTTTCAGATGAATTACAGTGCTACATGTAAAAGGTATTAGAAAAGAATCATAGAACATCTTCATGACCTTAAAGTAGGCAAAGACTTCTTAAATAGCCCAAAGACTGCCAATCATAAAAAGAAAATGGCGGACTGGATTACTTTTAAATAAAAAGACACTGTCATCAAAGGACACCATGCAGAAAATAAAAGACAAATCACAAAGTAGGCAGAGTGAAATAGGGAATTTTAAGTAGATAAAATTATATAATTTTTAAAAATATGTATTTAGCCCTGGCTGGTGTTGCTCAGTGGATTCAGTACCGGCCTGTGAACCAGGAGGTCGCCGGTTCGATTCCCAGTCAGGGCACATGCCTGAGTTGCAGGCCAGGTCCCTGGTAGGAGGCGTTTGAGAGGCAACTGATCAAGGTTTCTCTGCTTTTCTTTCTCCCTCCTTTCCCCTCTCTCTAAAAATAAATAAAATCTTTAAAAAATAAAATAAAAAAGAGGCAAAAGTAATCTGTGATAATCTATCATTAACGCCCATGTGATAACGTGGCACTAAGATGAGCATTTATCACTAAGAATAGTGATGACCCTGGGGGCCTCAAGGTAATAATGGGAAAGGGAAACGAGGGGGTTGCTGGTAAGTTTGATTTTTTTTAAGGTTTTATTTATTTATTTTTAGAGAGAGAGAAGAAAGGGAGGGAGAGAAACATCGATGTGAGAGAGAAACATCGAATGGTTGCCCCTCACATGCAACCCGACCAGGGATCGAACTTGCAACCTAGTTCTGTGCCCTGACCGGGAAGGGAATCGAACCAGCAACCTTTAGCTTTGCAGAACGACACCCAACCAACCGAGCCACACAGGTCAAGGCAAGTAAGTTTGATTTTTTTTTTTTCAGACCTCAGTGATGTTACGGAGTCACTACCAGACCAGCCCAACCAAGTGAGTATTGCAATAAAGCAAACTGTAATCTTTTTGCTGGTGGAGGGACTTGCCCTCAATTTGAAAAAAAAATGCAACATCTGAGAAGCGCAGCAAAGCGAAGCAGAGTCAAACAAGGCCTGCCGGTACTTGGTGACGTTAGTGCTCTTATCACGTGGACCATATCCAGGCCAATCAGGAGATACATTTCTAGAAAATCAGTGCTGGGTCAAAGGGTAAGTGCCTTTCTAACTTTTATCGATATTGCCAAGGGCAAGCAACTTTTTCCCCAAGCTAACGCAGGGGAAACTAAATCCCGTTCGCTTCCACTCACCTGTGAACCATACTGACTGAGGCTCTCAAAGCCAACGCGCTTGGCCAGTGAGATGCAGGCGATTCGCCGGGGCTGGGTGCATGCCACGTGACTGAAGCCAGCGGCCAGCAGGTACTGGGGCACCTGAGTGGACTTTCCACAGCCCGTGTCACCTGCCACCACCACCACCTGATGCTCCTTCAGCGTCTTCAGGATGCGCTGCCCGTACTGGGCGATAGGAAGGGCCGCCCGCTCACGCTGCAGTTTGGCCAGCCGCCCAAACGCCTGCTTCTGGCCAAAGTCCAGGTAATGCAACAGGGCTCGGCGGAACTCGGACACCCTCTCGGGAGGCAGGCGCCTGCCCAGCCCCCGAGAGCCCCGAATGTCAGGGCCAAGGACAGACAGGTTGATGCGGTAACGCGGGTCGTAAGTGTGAGGGAGGTCGGCCAGTGCTGGGATGCTGTGCTCGGGCTGCCCGGGGTCTCTGTCCTCCTTCCTGGCGGTCTTGAGATGCTGGAACCTCTGTAAGCGTTCGAAGAAGGTCCAGAACTTCTGGCACTCCTCAGAACCCTGGCGGATGTAATCTTCATCCTGAAAGAAGGCATCCTCGAAGAGACTCCGGGTCTCTGGACAATTCCAGTCCCACTTCTCTGGGGCCTCCTCCTCACTGGTGGCCCGGTGTCGGTCCCGGCGATCCCGGTCCGCCCTTGCTCTGGGGGGAGGCATGTTGGACCTAACCACAATGCTGTCACAAGAGCGGCCTCAGTTCTGATCTCACGGACCAAACGTTCTCATCCATTCCCCACCTCCTGCAGTGAGGGGCCAGTGACTACAATAAGGAACCACTTTCTCTTCAAAGAGCTACGTTTCCTCCTCATGGATGGTACAGGCCCACTGCAGGCGATGGCAGAGGAAGTGGCCAGGGTCCTGGGTCAAGCTGGTGACAAAAAGGGCACCTCACAGCTCCTGCAGCGACCTCAGCGATGGACACAAGTTCATCCTGGTTCTTCAGGCCCTGAATGTTTGGGGGAAGAGAACAGAAGACATTCATCTTCAGAGACATTTACTGAAAGTCTGCTGGACACAAGCACTGTACTACAAGGGACAGTAATGAGACCACTCTGGGCCCCTACATGGCCATGATCACATGCAAGAGGTAGACATGTCACCCAACTCTGACAATCCAGGGACTGGGGCTGTGATTGGAGCAAGCCCAGGGGGCTGTGGGAGACTTCCCTGACCAAAAACACATGAGAGGTATGGCATAATGAAGGGTAAGGCTGCTCTGGCTGGTTGGCTAGGTTGCTTGGGTCGTCCTGTACACCGAAAGGTAACGGGTTCGATTCCTGGTCAGGGTATATACCTGGGTTGCAAGTTTGATCCACGGTAGGGGCGTGGACAGAAGGCAACCGATCAATGTTTCTCTCTCAAATTGATGTTCTCTCTCCCTTCCTCTCTTTAAAATCAATTTTAAAAAATCATATCCTCGAGTGAGGGTTAAAATAATAATAAAAAGAATAAGGGGAGAGTTCCCAATCTGGGGTCTACTAAGCTTCAGAACACCTGGGAGCCCTTTAAAATTAAGTACACAATTTTGCAAGTGTTGCATTACATAGGTATTGTTTTTGCCTGCCTGGCACATCCCTTCTTTCTTTTTCCCATTAACAGTGCACACCTTCTTCTGGAGAGCTGCCATTCCTGTATTCCACATCGTTCTGATGACCTTTCAGTCAGAGGACTCATGTTGGTTGGGCAAGTGACAAAGGCCTGGCCAGTCACGGTACCCTACTCCCCCTTTAACCAGTGATTGGTTTGAGGACATGACCCAAGGACGGCCAATCACGGCCTTTCTCTGGAATTTACACTGGATTCTAGGGAAGAAAAAGCTCTCATTTCATCTACTGTGGCGAGGCAGGCAGGGATGATTAACCCGAGCTGTAACAGCTCTTCAGCATGAGCCTTTCCTGGGTTTTTATCCTAGAAAGGCCTGCCTGTGGGCACATCAAGGCACCCCGAAAGCGCACACTGAGCTACTACAAGGAGAGAAGTGGAAGGAGGTGAGAAGCTGGCAACATCGCTGAGTCCTTGAGGCTAACTTTCCCTCTATCCTCCACCTCTGAGCTACCCAAGAAAAATGTCTTTTTGCTTAGAGCTGGGTTTCTGACTCTCAGTGCCTGAGTCCCAACTAATATAGAGCATACCCTCATTTGCGCAATTTACTGGAGGGAAATCCATCCCTCGGATTCTTAAGTGTGTTTATGACCTTAAAAGGTTCAGAGCCTTCCATGGTTGAGGCTTTGGAGTCAGGCAGGTCCAGGTCTGACCCTCTGCTTCATCATTTACTAGACGTGTGACCATCAGCAAATTAACTCCTTTGAGGATGTTTTCTTCATCTATAAAATGGGAAACAATACCCACCTCAAAACATGGCAATGTTTATCACCTAGCCTGGTACAGAGAAGCTAATAGTAACTAGTACTCCAAGTTCAGTGCTTTCTTCTAATGTCTAACAGAGGGAAAAACAGAGAGAAAAAGGGGCATGTAACCCGGAAAAAAATTCCACTCGAAAGGCCACAGTTCGTCTCCATAAAGGTATTAGCAATGCATTCACCAACGTTGCCTTCAGGCTCTCGATGGCCATCAAGGGTCAGAGCTCAGAGATTTGATTTCTGCGGTTTCAGGGGGAACTGAGGCCAGCCCTGGGAGTTCTTAGCCAGGGATGGGTGTCAACTAAGGACCTTGTGAACGGCAGAGCGGTTTAGTAGCCAGTGGGAAGCGCACATCACCTCTTACTAAACCTGTACTAGGTGACACCAGAGCAGCTTCGAAGGAATTCATATTCTAGGAAGGAAGAGGAAAGGGCCTTGAAGGGTTTCTGTGATACGTAACCAGTGGTTCCCGGAATGAAACGGAGAGCATTCCATCAGGCTTTAAACTGTATGTGGGCCCAACTGAGAGCGTCCCCAAGGCTCTCAGGGAGTCTACTATTCTAAGCCACCTTTTAAATTCTCTGGATCTACTTAGTTTCTCTTGTCACCGTGCCTCTAACCATCTCTTGGTTTCTTTCCAAGGCTCAGGGCTTTTAGAGGTTTTCTTTGCATCTCTCTCTCTCTCCTCTCTGGTATTTCATCCTCAGGTCTCAGTGTCCTGTCTTTTTCAGTCTATCTTGCTCACCACCCACATCTCTCTTCCCTTTCTCAGTCTCTGGTCCCATCTCACTTCATCTATCTGATTCTCTCCCCACTGCTCGTATTTTTCAGCCTGATTTTTGTTTTTCCTGTAAGTCCAACTGTCTCTTTCTGTTTGACAGCCTCTTACTTTTCCTCTTCAGTACTCCATTTGACTTGCTCATTTTGTTTGGATCTCTTTTTCTATTTTTGTCTCTCTCCAGTTTTTCATTCTCCATCACTCTTTCTCCACCATGAGTATCTCTTCACCTTGCTCCATTTCTCCATCTAAAATCTTGCCTCACAATTGTCTGAAGATTCAATCAGAGCTACCATGGTCAGGTGGCTCAATTGACTGGGGCATCATCCTGTCCACCAAAATGCTGCAGTTTGATCCCAGGTCAGGGCACATACCTACGTTGCAGGTTCAATTCCTGGTCAGCACACATATGACAGGCACCAACCCATGTCTCTGTCTCTGCCTCTCTCTCCCCCTAAAATCAATAAATATGTCCTCGGATAAGGATTTTTTTAAAAAGATTGAATAATAGTGAACATTTACTTAGTGCTCACTCACGTTATCGGGTACTATTCTAAATCACTTATATACATTCACATGTACACATATACATATATATATACAAACACTTTTCTCACGACCTTAAAAAGGTGCTATTATTTTACTGAACCACATAGAGAACAAACAGTAAGTGGCAGAGGAGTAATGCAGGTCTAGGGATTCAGGCTTCCTTCACCCCTCCTCTTTTTCTATTTTTCAGTGTGGCTCTCCGCTGCCTGATTTTATCCCTCCATTTTAAAATTTCACACTGTCTGGTCCGTTCTATTTACTCTCTCTCCATTTCCCCAACTACGGGGTCTCCTCACCTCTCTCCATTTCTCCATACTCAGGATTGCCCCACGTACCTGCCTTTATCTACCATTTCCCATCCCTCTCGCTCTAGTCTCACCTCTTGCTTTCTCTCCCGGTCTCTTTCCCTCAATCCCTCTCACGTCAGCTTTGGTCGGCCTTTCCCTATTTCACCGTCCCCATCTTTCTATGTCTAGTGATCTCTCCCCATGATTCAGTCTCTCGCTCCTCCATTTAAATTGTCCTCTTCGGTTTATTTCTGTTGGCTAGTTCCCACTACGGTCCTTCCCTCCACCTCCCAAGTTCCTGGTGCGATCACATTTCTCTCGTAGGCCCCGTGAACCTCTCTCGGTGGCACCCCTCAGCTTCTTGCCCTCGGTGTCTCTAATTTTCAGCTTCTCTCCTCCCTAAACCTCCCTATCTCAACCCCTCGCAGCTTTTCGTGCCTCCATTTCTTGCCGCCTAGGCCTCTCAGTCCCGCAGGTTCTCTCTGGGACGCTCGGGCTCCATCTCTATCAGCTTTCGCCCGGACCCTCGGCCTCCTCCAATACATTCCCTCACCTCGGGACCCCCTTCGTCCCTCAGCTCGCGCTCAAGGTACTAGCTACCGTGTCCGACTCCGGCCCCAGCGTCCACCGGCCCACGCAGCCGCCCCGCCCCCTCACCTCCACCACCGAGGCGAAAACTTGAACTTCCGGTCTCAGGGCCCCTCACGCACCCGAAACCGGTTCTGCGCCTGCGCACGCCATCCCACTCCGCGCCTGCGCCTGCGCACGCTCCTGCCTCACTTCGGGCGGAGCCCGGGTTGGCGCTGCGTCCTCTAGGGGCAGGTGGAGGCGCTGCGGTGGAGGCTTGTCCTGAGCCCCGCCCCCTGAACAGCCACCTGCCCGGACGCTGGGATTTTAGCCCAACAGTGGAGGTGGCGGGGGTCCAGGCACAATTTAAACGCCCCCAGGATTTATTCATTAATAACTATTGATGCATAATTACGTTATCAATTCACTAATAATCCAACTCAACTCCCCAGCTTCCGAATCCAGGGGCATTTCTGCCTTGGAGGTCCTATGTTCTCCAGTGCCTACCACGGGGATGAGAGAGTCAGTGTTTGTTGAATGAATAGTTACATGAGAAAAGTGAGTCCTCTTTAGCGCTACACATGCCAGTCATGGCCAGACTGAGCCTCAGTTTCCCTATTTATAACATGAGGATAAGATCTACTTTTTAAGATTGTTGGGAAAATAATAACTATACACGAGGTACATAAACTTTTTTCACTGCTGTGCATATAGGTGCTTGATAAGTGTTAGATTTTTATTATAGGATAATATTGCCGTTCAGAAGGTACAGCCTGCAGTTCTGGAGTCAGGTCTAGGTGCTGAGGCTGCCTCAGTGAACGAAACAGCTCAAGTCCTTGCTCCCGTGGAGCTCACCTCATAGGGGAGACACACAGAGATCGAAGTAAATAGACCGTCAGGCACTAATGCCTTCTCCACGGAGAAAAACAAAGCAGGAAAGGGATGAGGAGCGATGCTATTTTAAGTGTCAGGATTACAGATATCTAGAAAGTAGCATTTGAGCAGGGAGCTGAAAAAAATAAGGCAGAAAACCATGGGGGCCCCTGTGGGAGAGATTTCTAGGTAGAGGAAACAGCAAATGCACAAACCGAGACTTGCTGGGCTCCAGGATCAGCAAGCAGGCTTGTGTGGCTGGAGGGAGGTGGGGGAACAGCAGGGAATGAGGCGGAAGAGATCATACAGCATGACCAGGACTTTGCCTTTTAATGTGTCAGCTGAAAGCCCTGGGAGGAATGCGAGCAGAGGAGGAACATGAGAGGTGATATGACTTAGATTTTATCAGAATTCTGGCTCCTCTGTTGGGAACAGACCATAGGGAACCACGAGGAGACTAGGGGACCAGGGAGGAGGCTGCTCGACTTGGTGAGAGATTGTGGTGGCTGGACAAGGATGATGGCAGGGAAGATGGTGAGAAGTGGTAGGATTCTGAAGATATTTTAAGGCAGAGCTTGGAGGGATTGGCTGATAGTTTGGCCATGGAGTGTGAGAGAAAAGTGAAGCATCTAGGACGACCCCAAAGGTTTTGGCCTGAGTGCCCGGATACACGGAGCTGCTATCAACTGAGATCGGGAAGATGCAGGAAGGGGGCTGAGAAAGAAAAAACTAGAGATTCTATTTTCATCATATTAAGTTGAAGTTATGTATTGGACATCAAGTTGGGTGTCAAGTGGAAAGCTGGATGTGTTAAAATCAAAAAAATCAAACAGAGACCAAGTTTGCAAATTCCTTTTATTTGTATGTAAATGACCAGTTTAGTCACCCAAGCAAAGCTGAATTGAGCTTATTTTGCAAGACTAACTTGACTTGAATCGCTCCTTATTTATGCATCCGGAAATCATGAGCTTGAACTATTTCCTAAGGTATGTATGAGGTAACCACTGACCAATTTACTATTTTTTAAGAAAATTCTAGTATTATAACCAATCACTGTGAAAAATAAACAGTAAACTGCTTTTATAAGCTGCTTTATAACCGTATACTCCTAGGACTCACTCCATGTTTGGCTTGAGTGCTCCCTTGCAAACTGTCTTTGAAGTGTGTACAATATGCTTTTATTAATTACTACTTCCGTGATTCATTTACTTCTGTTATTTCTGAACTTTTGACAAACCATTAGGAAACAATTTGACCATAGAGACGTTAAGTCACACATCATTATCCAAAGAAGGACAAGAAATTGACTAAACACGCTGCTTAAAATCTGCGAAAGAGAACTACAGATTTTTTTGGAGGAAGTAATCAAGTAATATGAAATATGAAAGTCACAAACAATAGTTAAGTAGCAAATTTGAAACTGATCCTTGGGAAAACCATTAAGATGTGGTTCTTCGGAAATTAAGGAAATCAATACATTCATGGTAAAACTAAACAAAAACAAAAGAAAAAACAAACTTAACACAAAAGGGAAGTTACAAAAAAAGAAGAAAGGAAGACCATTTTTAATGATCAAGGGACTTCTACGCGAAGTTGCCCAGAAATATATTTGGAGGCATTCGTAAAATTGATTCTTCTTCACAAAAAGGAAGGATGATGCAATAAGAAACGAAAGCAAATTTCAAAAAACTATTATAAAATGTATCAAAGAAGAGCTCTCCTAAATGGCACCAGACCCCAGTGGAGTAACAACAGAATCCTCCCCGCCCCCCACCCAACCCCACTTTTCATGAAGTTATATGAATTGTCCCAGGACATAATTCATTCTACCAGGCAGGCAGGCTTAGTCTTAATAATTTATGTATGAGAATTCTGAACAAAATAGCAAAGAATAAAATATGTATTGTTGAGGACCTACTGTGTGTCCCTGTGTCAGATAAGGAAAAAAAAAAAAAGATAGCAAGATAGTGACCTCCGCCTTAGGGAGCTCACAATCCAGTTGGAAGACAGAAGGTATAGACAAATAAAGATGGTTCGGCTCTTTTTAAGGTCCGGAATGGGTGGAGAAGAGACAGAAATCAAAGTGGCCCATCCAGTCCAGATGGAGGCATAGGTGACTCCAGTGCTTGCATCCTCTCACGGCCACATCAGAATTGCAACTAAACTACAGAACAACCATCATTCAGAACCACCTGCAACCTAGCTGAACAAAAGACCGACAACTAAGGATGTATAGAAGAAACGACATCGAGACTGGTAGGAGAGGTGGAGTCAGGGAAGGGGCTGGTCCCACACCAGTGGGAGGTGGATAGAAATTGAAAGGGCTGTCTCGGCTACAGAGGTCCCCTCTCCCGAGGAACACAGGGTCCTGGCCCCACAACCATGCCCTCCAGCCCAGGGTTCCAGTGCTAGGAAGAGAAGTCCCCATAACTTCAAGCTGCAAAAAAACAACAACAACAACAAAAAAAAAACAGTGGGGCCCTGGCTGGTGTGGCTCAGTGGATTGAACCTGCAAACAAAAAAGTCACCAATTCAATTCCTGGGTCAGAGCATGTGCCCGGTTGGGTGCGTGTGAGAGGCAACCGATGGATGTTTCTCTCTCACATCGATGTTTCTCTCCCTCTCTTCCTCCCTCCCTTCCCCCCTCTCTAAAAAAATTAGTGAATTAATTAAAAAACAAAAACCATGGGGATTGAGGCTGAGGGGGAAAGAGTGCTTCCCAAGTCCCGGGCAGTTCTCTTAAAGGGCCCGCACATGGACTTACTGGGACTCCTTCTGAACTCCATCTCGGGGGCAGCAGCTCAAACGGCCCCAGGGACACAAGAGAAGGAACCGAAATTGTCTGTCTTCAGGGCAAGGGCTGGAAGGGCAGCCCTCTCCCAAACAGAAGTTCTGGCAGAGGCCACTGTACCTTTGCTGAGCTCCCCACCCAGAACGGGCAGGCGGGTGCCATGCCTGAGTCTCCATCAACCTGGCTCATGCAGTTTGCCCACCAGTTTTGCCCTGGCGATTCCCTGAGGCTCTCCCCTACCCAGTTTGTGGGCCTTCCTAAGCTATTTTCAGTGGCTTTTCCATACAAATGACTTGCCTTGGCTCGCGCTTTAGACTTTCCTAAGATCTATCAAACAAGCATCATCTGGCCTCAGTGTGCCCTGTACCGCTTACTAAGTAGCCCCAGGCCTTACCTGAGTGGCAGTCAGCCTTGGTTCGCAGCTTGGCCTCTCCTGGGCACCTCCAAGCCCGGCACAAGTAGCAACCACCTGCGTGGCACTTTGTAGCTCATGCCCAGAGGTCCCTGGCAGAACACAGGTGGCAGCTGACCTTGGCCTGCGTTTCCTGGGAGACCCCGGGGCCATCATCCTCAGTAGACAGCTTTAGATCACGTCGAAGCACCACCCAACCACCTCCACAAGCAACACACACAAGGGGTGAGCTTGGTGGGTGCCAGAGCCCCACTGAAGTAATTCCTGCTCCGTGGGGTGGGCCCCTGCACAGCTGATCCTCCATAGTGGTCTCAGCCAGTCCTTGCAGCTGATTGGCCTAAGTTCCTCCCATTGACGTGCCAATGGCAATCAAGTTTCACCTACAACAAGAGGGTGTACACAGCCAACACGGGGGTTAGGGGAGCTGGTGCACCTGGAATGCACAGCTCAGGTGCTACACCACTGGACCCCACAGGACACCTACTACATTAGGTCACTCTACCAAGTGCAGGAGGTGTAGCAGCTCTACCTAATAACCAAACACAGGCAGGCTGCCAAAATAACAAGACAAAGAAACATGTCCCAAATGAAAGAACAGAACAAAACTCCAAAAAAAGAACTAAACAAAATGGAGACATGCAAGCTACTAGATGCAGAGTTCAAAACACTGGTTATAAGGATGTAGAACTTAGTGAAAACTTTGACAGCACAAAAAAGGGACACGAAAGCCCTAAAAAAGGACGAGTTAGGAATGAAATATACACTAACCGAAATGATGAGTAATTTACAGGGGATAAACAGTAGAGCAGATGACACCAAGAATTAAATCAGCAATTTGGAGTGTAACGAAGCAAAAAATACCCAATCAGAAGAGCAAAAAGAAAAAAGAATTTTGAAAAATGAAGGTAGGGTAAGGAGCCTCTGGGACAACTTCAAGCAGACCAATATTCACATCACGGGGGTGCCAGAAGGAGAAGAGAGAAAACAAAGAATTGAAATCCTATTTGAAAAAATAATGACAGAGTCCTAGCCGATAGGTGTCATCCTGCAAACCACAAGGTCACTGGTACAATTCCTGGTCAGGGCACATGCCTGGGTTGTAGCTTCGTTGCCCGGGCCGGGTACGTACAACAGGCAACCGATCGATGTTTCTCTCTCACATCAATGTTACTCTCCTTGTCTTTCTCCTTCCTTTCCCTTCTCTGTAAAAATCAAAAGTAAAATAAAATACAATAAAGACTTACTGTGCCTTTTAAAAAAAACGATTAAAACAGTAATGACAGGATGCTTCCCTAACTGGTGAAGGAAATGGATGTCTAGGAAGCAAAGAGAATCCAAAACAAGATGAACCCAAAAAGGTCCACACCAAGACACATCATAATTAAAATGCAGAAGGTTAGAACAAAGAGAGAATCTTAAAAGAAGCAAAAGAAAAGCAGTTTTCGACAAGGGAGTTCCCATAAGACTGTCAGCTGATTTCTCAACAGAAATTGCAGGCCTGAAGGGATTGGCAAGAAATATTCAAAGTGATGAAAAGCAAGGACCTACAACAAAGATGACCCTGCCCAGCAGAGCTATCATTTAGAATTGAAGGGCAGATAAAGAGCTTCCCAGACAAGAAAAAACTAAAGGAGTTCATCACCGCCAAACCAGTGTTACAGAAAATGTTAAAGGTCTTCTTTAAGAAGAAGAAGAAGAAAATAAAAAAATATGAACAATAAAATGGCAATAAATACCTATTCATCGACAGTTGAATCTAATAAACAAAGTAAATGAACAAGCAGAACAGAAACAGACTCACAACCACAGAGAACATTTTGACAGTTGCCAGATAGGAGGGCGTTTGGGGGAATGGGTGAAAAAGGTGAAGGGATTAAGAAGTACCAACTGGTTGTTATAGAATAGTCAGGGGATGTAAAGTATAGCATACGTAATACAGTCAATAATATTCTAATAGCTATGTATGGTGTCAGATGGGTATGAGATTTATCGGGATGATCACTTAGTAAGTTATATAATGTCTAATCACTGAGTGTACACCTAAAACTAATGTAGTATTATATGTCAAGTGTAATTGAAAATAAAAACTAATTAAAAAAGAAAGAAGTTAAAGTGGCCCAGATGTTGCCTTTGGGGAATTTACGGTTTAGCTGGGAACTTGTGTTCCAGAAGCTTAGAAACGAGAAGAGCACTACTTCCTCCCAGGGAGGAGGATGAACTGGGGAGGGCTCACTGGAGAGAGCATCTTTTGAGCAGGACGTTGAAAGAAAATGCCAGTGATTTAAAAGAGTATGGGCACTGGAGTCAAGAAAATGTGGAATCAGACCTCAGCTCTGTAATTTCCTTGCTGTGCTATCTTGGGCAAATGACCTCCCCTCCCTGAGCCTCATCTTATAAAATGAAGCATCTCCCCTCTACCTTCCTGGGTAAGAATTACCTGAAAGGAGAGACTATGGGTAAAGTACTGTGCTGGAGTAATGACTACATGCAGGTGTGATTTAAAAGACCTGAACAGGTGCCCTGGCTGGTGTGGCTCAGTGGATTGAGTGCCGGCCTGTAAACCAAAGGTTGCAGGTTCGATTCCCAGTCAGGGCACAGGCCTGGGTTGCGTGCATAATGAACGTTTGTGAAGTAAATATGGAATAAATGACCGTAGCATTGAGCAGCTGGGTCCCCCTATGCCTGAAGCCGGCTTGGCGTCATGGCATGGGAAGATACAAACTGGTTTCCCTATAGCCTACACCTCCATCTCGGAGACCAGTTCGTGGCTGGTGGATTTCTTGCTCGCCACGCTTTCCTCCTTGCTCCATGACTCCTTCAGGGCCCAGCGACACGTGGCTGGCAACGACCGGCAGAGTTGAGCCCGCCCGCGATACAGGAAGAGCAGGGGGTTGAGGCAGCTGTGAGCCAGGGCAAGGCCCACCACCAGGGGCTCGGCCCGCAGGGCCCAGGCCAGCAGCGCAGAGTGCGGGGCAGCCGCGGCGAGTACCAGTCTCAGGATGTGGAAGGGGGCCCAGCAGACAAAAAAGCCCACCACAACGGCCGTGCCCAGGGGCCAGGAGTGTGGGGCTGCAAGGCACAGGAGGGCACTGTGCCAGCTGATCACGACCACCAGTGGCCCCAGGAAGCCAAAAATAAACCGGGCGGCGGCCACGGTGTTCTCAGCGGCGGCGGAACCGCCGTAATCCACCACACACTCCAGCTGCGGTGGGAAGTGCTCCTGGTGCAGGCGGCGGTAGACGGCCGAGGGCACGGTCAACAGCAAAGCCAAGGTCCAGGCAGCCCCACAGGCTACCTGCACCCTGCACGCCCTACGGGCCACAGCCCAGCAGGTGGGCCTGAGGGCCAGTAGGCAGAGGTCCATGCTGAGGGCAGCCAGGAGCAGGACACTGGCGTACATGGACAGCAGGATGACAGAGGGCAGGACCCGGCAGCCCACTGCCCCATAGGGCCATCGGCCTCTGTGGGCTAGGGGTACCGACAGCACCGGGAGGGACAAACAGCAGAGCAGGTCCGCCAAGGCCAGGTGGAGGAACCAGGTGGCACCGACCCTCCGGCGGGCCTCCTTCAAAGTCACCCAGGCCACCATGGCATTGCCCGGCACCCCGACCAGGAAGACCACAGCGTACAGCAAGAGAGAAGCCACGCGGAGGGGCTCGATGGAGACACAGGTGCCATCAGCGCAGTCCACAGGGAAATCCAAAACCTCGCCATAGTATTCATACTCATCGATGAGGGAAGTGTTCTCCATCCTGGCCCCAGACACCTGCACAGGAGACAAAAGCCAGGAAATCTCGGTGATGACAGCTGTTAGGCCCTTGGAATCCTCAGGGTAGGAACCCCAGCCCCTCAGGGTTTTAGAAACTGGGGCCCTGGCTGGTGTGGCTCAGTGGACGGAGGGCTGGCCTACAAACTGAAAGGTCGCCAGTTTGATTCCCAGTCAGGGCACGTGCCTGGGCTATGGGCCAGGTCTCCCAGTTGGGGGCATGTGAGAGGCAACCGATTGATGTTTCACCACCCACCTCCCTTCCTGCTCTCTGAAAATAAATAAATAAAATATTTTTTTAAAAGAAGCTAGGATATGACAGTGTCAGAACCCCAGCGTGTTCGAATATTGGAATCCTAGAAATACCTTGCTCATTGTCATCTTGGAATTCTAGACTATTCCACCCTAGAACCCCAGTTAGAATATTAGAATTCTAGAATGTGAGGGTCAGAGCACCGGCTGGGGATCCTTCTGGAATTTCTAACACATGATAATGTTAGAACCCCAGCTTAGGAGCATCTCAGAATTCTGGAATATTACAATATCAGAACGCGGTCGTGATTAAAGATCTTGGAATTTCAACATATGACACGCCTAGAGCCCTAGCCGATGGTTATTTGAAATTCCAGAGCAGCCCCCTGAAACTGTCCACGTTGAAGGAAATGTTCTGTGTCCGTGCTGTGCACCATGGGAGCTGCCAGCCACAGGGGCGACTGAAACTAAACTTTCAATTTTTCATTAGTTTTAATTAAATTAAATAACTACACATGGTTAGTGGCTACCCTACTGGGCAACGAAGTTCTAGAATGTTGCCATGTTAGAACATTCACCTGTTAGCCACATGGAATTGTGGAATTTGAAATAGCAGAGCCCAGGTAGCTCAGCTGGTTGGAGCGGCATCATGAATGATACACCAGGGTCGATCCCCCATCCAGGCACGTACAAGAATCAGCCAATAAACACATAAAGAAGAGGAACAACAAATCGATGTTTCTCTCTCTTCCTCTCTAAGAATATTAATAGCCATCAAGAGAAGGAAAGTTTAATGTGTATTCACAGCAAAAGTATTTGACTTGGCTCTTCCGCATCTCTTTTTTTGAATCCTGGTGCAATGAAAACATAACTCTGGAGCAATTCTCTCATCTTTTTAAAAACATATGTGCGATCATAGTAAAACACGCAGACGGCAAAGTGCACGCCTCACACAGGTGCACTCACTGGGTTTCCCACCCCGAACACACCTGTGTCGCTGGCAGCCAGGTTGAGCAACGGAACATTTCTAGAATCCTCCCAGAGCAACTTTGAAAAGTAATGATAGTGTTAGGTGAACAGAGAAAATAAAATGTTGAATTCTCCACAGTTTGGTCCTTCATTCAACACAGCTCCTGACTTTCTCCGTTGCGGTCACTGGACGTACAGCAGGGGACAAGACAGACCCAAACCCCTTTTCCCTTTGAGCTGCCACTCTAGTAGGAGAGATCAGGCAGTAAAAGACTAAGTAAGCAAAATACCCAGTATTTCCGAAGGTGACAAATGCTATGGCAAAAAGGTGGAGGGGGGCGCGGCGTGCACGGAATCCAACAGGGAATTTTTAATTTGCTATGTTGTAATTGTAAATGAGTGGTCAGGGAGTGCTTCTCCGAGAAAGTGCCATTGGAGCAAAGCCATAAATGAGATCAGGGAGGGGGCTGTATGGGGATTTGGGGGAAGAGTTCCAGACAGAGGGCACGGCTAGTGCAAAGGCCCTCAGGTAGGAGTGTATGAGCACGTTCAAGGAACTTTGAGAACATCCGCATGGCCAAAGTGAAATAGACGAGGGGGCTGGGGGAGGTAAGAACAGAGATACGAAAAGCCACATGCGGCATTTGGGACTTTATCTTTTATTCTGTGTGAGATGGGCGGTATGGGAGGGCACTGAGCAGAGAAGCAACGTGATCTATCACAGTAATAATAACTATTATTGTTGGTATGATTATTAGTATTTTTTTATCCTCACCTGAGGACATCCTTTTTTTCATTGCGTTTAGAGAGAGAGGAAAGGAGAAAGAGAGAGAGAGAGAGAGAAAACATTGATGTGAGAAAGAAACATTGAACAGCTGCCTTCCTGTCTGCGCCCTGACTGGGGAATCAAACACACAATTCAAGTTTGTGCCCTGACCAGAAATTGAACCTGAGACCTTTGGCCTACAAGACAACGCTCCAAACAGCCAAGCCACATCAGTTAGGACTGATTATTAATATTATTATTAGAAGCCATGATTTATTGAGCACTTCATGTTATGTACTGGGCATTGCTCCAAACACCCTTAAATATCATCTTGCTTAATCCTTACAACAACCCCCTGACTTTAATACCATTGTTATACCCATTGTGCAGATGAGGAAACCGAGGTACAGAAAAGTTAAGTAACTTACCTAAGATCACTCAGCTAAGCAAGTAACAGAGCTAAGTTTCGAACTGGGTTAGCCCTACTCTAGAACTCCGGGCCCTTGAATATCATCATCCCAAAAATCTTAGATCTGGGAAAGAGGGAAGACAGACAGCCAGCAGCACTGGGCAGGCCCAGGCTCTGTGACACAATTTCTGTTTAGCTTGTCTTTCTCTTGGTCTCCTTGTCTGAGAGCTGAGAGAGACCCAGGTGAACCTACCTCACTGGTTTTGGGAGGCCTTGCGGCGTTAATAAAGCACTCGGCACAGGACAAGGGCTCAGGGAGACCGTGGACGTGTCAGGGTGGCCTGGCCCAGAGGCTGTCTGCTGACTCTAGGGGCTGGCCAGCCCCGCCCAGAGCTCCAGCCAGGGCTGACACAACAAGAAAGACAGTGGGGAAGTTGCTCCATTACTCCCTCCACCCTGCCTTAGGTAGATTAGAAGCCAAGTAGCCCCTAAGAGGCCAAGCCACTTTGTGTGTGTCTGTTTGAAGCCTGGCACTCTGTTTTCATATTATTTTATTTACTTATTTATTTATTCATTTTTATGTATGGATTTGAGAGAGAGGAAAGCATCGATTTCTTGTTCTTTCGATGCGCTCACTGGTTGCTTCTTGCATGTGTCCTGACCAGAGATCGGACCTGCAGCCTTGGCGTATTGGGATGACGCTGGTAACGGCGTACCCAGCCAAGGCTGTTCACTAGAGAGAAAACGCATGTGGGCTTTCAAACCCAAACCCTGCCCGATGGCTGGCGTGGCTCAGTGGATGGAGCGCTGGGCTTCAAACCAAAAGGTCACTGATTTTACTTCCAGTCAGGGCACGTGCCTGGGTTGCAGGCCAGGTCCCCAGTTGGGGGCGTGTGGGAGGTAGCCTATTGATCCGATGTTTCATGGGCATTTCTCTCCCTCATGGTGGGCATTAGACACGTGTCAGAGGCTTTCACCACCATCTGCCGGCGAGGTGCATCCTCTCTCCCACCCTAAGGCTTTCCCCTGGCCTTCCCCAGATCTTCCCACTTAAAATCTAGGAAATTCCCCGCACGTAAGCGATGCAGGCGGTCTGTGTATGTTATTTCCCTTTTAATATATCAAACAGAAATGGGGACATTCAACATCCACTGCGTCATCCCTTAATTTTGTCCTTTTCGTGTGTCTTTGGTCTCTTTCCCCATCCGCGCACACATCACCTCCTGTCTTCACGGCGGCTTCGAAATCGGTCCGCTGTCTGGGTGCGCCGTGCTTATTAACCCCTCAGACTAAAGGTCATTTGAGGAAAATCAATGAGTAGCACTATTATCTTATACAATAAAGTCTACTTGTAAAACCCATCAAACGTAACTACCATGATTATTATTTTATAATAATTCAAATAATAAATGACATTTATCGACCGCCTATTATGGACCAGGCGTAACCCTTATAACCACCCTACGAAATGGGTTTCCACTGTTATCTGTGTCTCCCAGAGCGTCAGCCCTGCCCCGTGGTGTCAGGGGGCATTGGGCACACAGCAGATGCTTCGTTGATATTTGGCGCGTAAGAGAATGAAGGGGGAAACAGAGGCACAGAGAAGCTAAGGGGTCACTTAGCTTTCTACCCATTCCTCACTGACAGGAAGCACGCGTGTGTTCGTCTGTCAGCCGGTCTGGCTGAAACTGCCGCTCTGGGAAACCACCGGGCACACGCTACCAAAGCTGAACATACAAGACCAAAACACAGGCACTGGCATGTTCACAGCAGCCTGAGATGGGAAAGCATCCCAATATTCACCACAGGAGCATGAGTAAACATACCACAGCCTGTGTGTGCAGTGGGGTACTGCATGGCCATTACAGTGAACATGGGTGGGCGTCCCGCGGAGGGGAGAGGGCCAGACACACAGGAGAACTTACTGGATGATCCCATTCACATAAAGTTCTAAAAGGGTAAGAGAGCCCTGACCTGTGTGGTTCAGTGGGCTGGGCATCAGCCCACAAAGCGAAAGGTCGCGGGTTTGATTCCCCGTGAGGGCACATGCCTGGGTTATGGCTTTTGTCCTGGGCCGGGGAATGGACGAGGCAACCGATCGATGTTTCTCTCTCACATCGATGTTTCTTTCCCTCCCTTTCTCCCTCCCTTCCCCTTTCTCTAAAAGTAAATAAAATCTTTTTTTTTTTAAGAGCAAGAGAATTCTATGGGGGGTGGGGGGTGACAAGGGGTGGGGGCCAAAGGGGACTCTAGGACTGGGTTCCCACTATTTCTTGACCCCAGGTGCCAGTTACCTGGGTGCTCAGCTCCTGGGCACGCACAGAGCTGCCCGGTCCCAACGTGCATGCCTCTGTGTGTGTGTGTATGTGTGTGTGTGTGTGTGGTGTAGAAAAAGAAAGTTAAAGGACATTTCTTAAGTGGAATGGCTGAGTCAAAGGGCTGGTTCACGGGCCATGTGACCACTTGGTGGCTTCTCCAGCTGGTACAGGTTTGAGAATGTTTCTTGGACCCCTCAGTGTGCCCCTCCATTTGGATATTTGAAACACTTTCCTGCTGGGCTGCCCAAGTCTACCCAAGAGCCTGGGGTTCCGGCGTACATGCCAGTGTGATAGTGACTGAGATTCCATTCCTCAAATTCAAGTGCTGATGCCCAGGTTCCGAAAGAATCAGCCGCGATTATAAAACTCCTCCCCTTCCTCCTTTTCTCTTTTTCTCTATCCTTACCGTCTCTTGCAAGAAGGTCCCCAATTTGGCCAAAGTATCACTTGGGGGCAGGAGCTGGACCCCCAGCCAGCACCCTGGAGGTCCGGGATCTCTCCGGAGCGTCTGGCACTTGGTGGCTTCCTGGAAGTGCGTTCCGATTGCCAGGACTCCTACGGGACACAGCGAATCTTCAAAACTGGGAAAAAAAGGAGTGTCCTTTCCCCACTGCGGTGGTGTGTTTGTCCTGTGTGAGTCACACATCCCAAAATTACCAGGCAGCAGATGAGGTCAGAGAGGGCTGTGTGGGTGGAGAGTGAACGGTGTCCCCAACCCCAGTGTCAGTGTCACCAGCTTCCTGGAAGCCAGATTTGCATCTATGAGGCCTGCGGGTCTTGGCTGTCCCCAGGAGGACCTCCGAGGTCTTCCTTACCGACCACCCACTGCCTGCTACCCGCCCCCACTTCCAGCCCCCGAGTTTATGCCCAGTCCCCCCACCTGCCCTCCACAGAGCCCTGAGGACATGTAAATATTTGTCCCTCCTCTCATGTCCTGAGGGAGATAGATCAGGGTCAGGCCTGTTAGGCAGGATAGATAGGAAACCGAGGCAGGGAAGGGGTGGAAGACATTATCTCACCCACAAACCCAGCAGTCCTGAGCCTCATCTGATAAGATTGCCAGGTGTTCCAACAACACAGGAAACACCATGCTAGCTCAGGGCGCAGGGGGCCCTTGAAATGCCTTGTGTACCGTTACCACTAGCTGGGAAAGAAAGCCTTTGAAACTGTGCATTAATCCCGAAGTCTGGAGAGGGGAAGAAGAGGGGGAAATCTAGAAGCTGGCTACAAGCATAAGACCCCTAAAACCCCAATATCGGGGCACTCAGGCTAGCCGGGTGCTTGCTTGAAGCTCGAGGATATTTCATAAATAAACTTACTCTCCCCTTTCCACTATATGTGTTGTCTCTAACTTGAATTCTTCTCTTGCAAGCAAGGCAAGAACAGAGGAGGGGGTGCCCCCTAACTCGGGTCTCCCAGGTAACAACATCCTCCACAAAAAAACCAAGGCTGCTGACCACAGAGCCAAAGCCTCAGAGCCAGACAGAACACAAATCAGTCCTGTCTCCCCTGCAGGCCTCAGGCTTCCAACTTTAAAATGGGGGGATGTTGCCCTGGCTGGTGTAGTTCAGTGGACTGAGCGTCGGCCTGTGAACCAAAGAGTCACCGGTTCGATTCCCCAGTTGGGGCACATTGAGAAGCAACCATAACATTGATGTTTCTCTCCTTCTGTTTCTCCCTCCTTTCCCCTCTGCCTAAAAATAAAATAAATAAAATCTTTTTTTAAATAATAATAAATAATAAAATAAAGTAAAATGGGAAGACGTTGCCCTGGCTGGGTGGTTCAGTGGTTTGGGCTGTCATCCCACATACCAAAGAAAGGTTGCAGGTTTGATCCCCGGTCAGGGCACATACCTAGGTTTTGGGTTCTATCCCTGTCGGAGGCGGGTATGGGAGGCAACTGGTCCCTGTTTCCCCCTCACATCGATGTGACTTTCCCTCCCTCTGTCCACCCCCCGCCCCACCTTCTTTCTAAAATCAAGAAACATATTCTAGGGTGGGGATTAAAATGAGAAGTAAATTGGAGAGACATATACTTCTCTCCATGGGTGGATACTTAATAGTAACAACTAACATATGCAGCACATAGAGATGATATCTGGGGAACAAGGTAACATGAGAGGCTCTGTGATCTCTGCTCTGGTCGATGGGTGGGTATCCCCTGAGGGGACCGGAAAAGGAGGCCACTCTGATATTGCACAGCTATGTTATCTTAGATGCAAAAAGCCAACAGATGGGCTCCCTTAAAGGTAAAGACTGACTGTGTCAAAGGAATCTACCAGCCCCGGACGTGACTCTCACCATGACTTGCTTTTAGTTAGGAATTTCTACGTTCAGACCATCCTATGTGGTTTCTTCAGGTCTCTGAGTTTGTAAGGATGCCACGCAGTCCTCCCCTGAGCTTGTCAAGGTGAGCGTGGGCCCCCTGGTCATCACAGCGCTCCAGAGGTTGAGGGCCCATGTTTATACATTTCTTCGGCTGTTTGGAGAATACAATCGAGCGGTTAGAGGAAGCTGTTTCTGGAAGTTGCTAGGCGACCTGGGACATCTTCAAGTCTTTCCCTGGGGAACCCTGTCTTGGCCAAACCTGGCCCCAGACCCCTCTGTGGAGACAAATGTTGCCTCTGCCTCCTCCCCACCCCCACCTCTGTTCCTTTACTGAAAAAGTTGCTGACCCCCGATGTGGAAATTCAAAGACTCTAAGATGGGCGGTGGTCCCAGGAACGTATCCTGGAACTCGACAGTCGCCAGAAAAAGGTCAGAATGAAAGAAACTGAATGTGGAGTCTATGGGGACTTTTATCAGCTCAGACTTTCTGTGATCCGATAAGTTTATAAGACTGTCTCCAGATCATATGACTTTTCTTTTTTAAGATTCCATTTATTTATTTTTAGAGAGAGGGGACGGGAGGGAGGAAGAGGGGGAGAGAAACATCGATATGTGAGAGATGCATTGATCGGTTGCCTCTCACACGCCCCTACCTGGGGACCTGGCCTACAACTCAGGAGTGCGCCCTGACAGGGAATTGAACCGGCGGCCTTTCTTTTCACAGGTTGGCACTCGATCTGCTGAGCCACACCAGCCAGGGTGGAGATCATTTGATCTTAATAAACTCCTCAGCCACTGAGCCTCAGGGCACGTGGTTCTCAGATCCTGGAAGGCCAAGGCTTTCTGGTATCCCTGAAGCTGGGGGCCCGTGTCTGGGGGATGCTTCGGGCCAAGGACACATCAACATGTGGAGAAACTTAGAATAAGGACGCCCTAGAAAGTTGTAAAGTTGACCCATATGAAATTGACACGTCTGCATCACAACAGGTTCAGTTCTGATGGTAAATCATAGCCACAGAAAAGAGATCAATGCTTGTCAGGAGCTGGGGGGGACGAGGAGGGAGACTAGGGAGTGACTGCTTCATAAGTGCGGGGGGGTTTACTTTGGGGGCGACGAACATGTCCCGGAACTAGACAGTGGCGACAGCTGTACAATACTGTGAATATACGAAGTGCCACAAAGGGTGAATTTTATGTTATGCATATTTTACAGTTTTTTTAATTAATAGATAAATGAAACTTTACACCAGCCTCACCAAAATAGGATGCACTGCGGCAACTTAATGGAATTCTAGAAGTCTGAAAGGGTGAATGGCTAAGACGAGGAAACCAGTCGCTCTTAAACGTGAACAATATCTTATTATGTGATGTTTGTTGCGTGGAAAGGAATGTATGGAACCTATGTGCACGTTATAAAGTACAACAATTAAGTGAATTTCCAGATCAGGGGTCAGTAACTTTCTCAGTAAAGGAACAGAGAGTGTATTTTAAATCTTTGCAGGTCAGGAGAACCCTCATGGTCTCTGTCACCACTACTCAATCTTCCTGGTAGAATGACGCATCCACAGACTGAATGGGCATGGCTGTGTTCCGATAAAACTTTATGAAAACAAACAGGGGGCCAGAGTTGGTTCACAGGCAGGAGTTTGTTGACCCCTACTCTACCTTCAAAGACGCGGTCTCCGAAGGCGAGGGTGTTGGAATCTCAGGCTTTCGGAGCGCTGGAATCATAGGTGATTTGACCCAAGAGGTCCCAAAATGTTAGTCAGAGTCTATTTGAATCATGGAATTCTAGAATGTCACACCAGAACCTCAGAGTGTTACAAGTACAGGGCTCCAGCTACTCCTGTTCCATGTTAGGCTTTTGTAGACGGTCTAAACGTTAGTTAAAGAATTCTAGCTCGGAGCCGTCCAACATGGTAGCCACTGGCCACGTGAGGCCACCATGCATCTGCAGCGTGGTCGATCTCAGTGAGAAGTTACTGTGAGTATGAAATACCCACCAGATTTCCAAGACTTGGTGCCAAAAAAAACCCCAAAACAAAAAACCCAGAATGTGAACTCTCTCAATAAAGTTATTTATATTGATCTCACATGAAAACGAGACTATTTGAAATATATTTGGGTCGATACACTATATCACCAAAATTAATTTTACCTCATTCTTTCTGTTTCTCTTTGCTTGTCTCTTGCCTGGCTGCCGGAATTACATTCCTATCAGACAGCGCTGATCTGGAGGAAAAACACGCCCCGCCCCCAGGTTTTGGGTGTGGTGCTGAGAAGGTCACGTGGCACAGGTACAGGGAAGGAAGCCATGACCAGGCCTTGGGGAGCCGGATCTGAGGAACAGGTGGTGGGTGACAGGGGACTTGGTGGGCAGGGGCGGGGGCCTGGTAACACAGCTGACTCAGCCAAACCCATCATCTGCTCCCTTTCCCTACCACTTCCTCTTCCAATTTGTTGAACCGACAGATTCCTAAGCCGCAGATTTGGCAACCCTCTGGCCCTTCGGTCCACTTCCCTTCTGGGCAGGTCTAGTCAACACTAGGGAGAGGCTGAAGAGAAGCCACCAAAACCCCACTCATTGACCTCCAAGTGTTTCTAGAAGACAGTTGTGGGGCCCAGCTCTTGGGACAGCATCTCCTTCCCAAATCAGGATGAGGGAAAGATCACACTGCCTGTAGCTCATTCCCCAAACCAGGAAAGCCAGAGGATGGCCAGGGACAGAGACAGGACATGAAGGTGGGGAGATATAGGAAGGAGTCCGGGAGGACTTCCTGGAGGAGGCTGCACCCTGAAGGAAAATAGAATTGGGACAGGGATGGTCTTTGGTTGACAGTCTGGGCAGCTGGGAGACCAGGCAGGAGGAGAGGCAGGGGCAAAAGTGGGAGAGGATGGAGGACTTGGACTAGACAGGGAGTATGGTATGAGGAGGGCAGTGTCCAGCATGGGAATAGAGAGGGAGAGAGAGGTTTAGGAGAAGATGCCAAGCTCAGTTTGGGTGAAGCGAGTGGTTGGGGAAGCCATGCCCAGAAGAGACCTGTGAGGGTATCAGGTGAAATCACAAAAGTGAGAAGCGTGTTCAAGAGAAAGCTCCAGAAAGTCAACATGTAAGAGCAGAAAAAGGAACTGCAGAGGAAGCAGGGAAGGATCACGCAGAGGAAGAGATAGGGGGAGACACAGAGAGAGAGAGGCAGAGAGAGAGAGAGCTGGCCGGGCCTGGAGCCAGCCTAGGCGGAGGGCGGCAGGAGAGATGTTGGCAGTCGAGGGAGAAGGGACACCCAGGGTCTTCCTTGGGGTACCGAGTGCCCTCCGCCCAGGTAGCCGGGCCCAGGCCTTCAACTCAACAACTTTGCTGGCCAGGGGGTCTGCACAGCAACCAACACTCACTACTGAAAACCACACACGGCCTCTTCTGGAAGCCCAGCAGAGCACTTGTCCTCCCGGGAGCTGAGACAGCATCTTTAAATAAATGTTGTACCCAAGGCAGAGGTGGCTATGTAGAATCCGAAAGATCCTGGGCCAGCGTCCCATGCTGATGGGTGTCCCCTCAACTCCACTTGCTCTTGCAAAGAGGACAGGGGCCATCCCTACGCCATCTGATCCTGTGGCCACCGAGTCCTGAGAACATGAAACGGGCCAGTCCAAAGTGAGACGTGCTGTGGATATAACACACACACCCATGGGATTTGGAAGACTTGGTGCGATGGGACGGGCACCAGCCCGGGGAACAGGTCCGCCTCAGGCAGGCCTGTAGTGTGTGGTGGGTTCTTGACTCCGCATAGGAAAGATTTCACAGCACAAGTCCAGGTGATTTCAAGAGAATGTTTATTAAAGCTGGCGACAGTGAAACAAAGGAAGGACTTAGGGTAGAAGAAGCAACGAGGGAGAGGTGAGGTGGGGCTGCTTTGGCTCTCTAGAAACATAATAGGGAAGAAGTGAACCACGGCGGGGCTGCTGTCAGCTCACCTGGAAGTGACAGTCACAGAGACAGAAGTGAGCTAAAGCCAGAGAAAAGGGGGACTTGGGGACAGGTTCAGGGGGCTGGCCCAGGGCAAGTCGCCACTGGCGGCTGCCCCCACCACCACCAGGTTGCAAATTCCGAGGGGACCCTTAGAGTTTTGGAGAAGGAAAAACATTCATGCTGGAGCCCTGGCTGGTGTTCTCTCTCTTCTGTGGGGGAGAATCTTAGGGGAGGCTTTTAATAGAACAGTCATTAGCTTCCCAGGTGTGTTTTTAATATGCTGATGAATCAAACTGAGCAGGTGGGGGGCGGGGGTTGGAATTATTCCTTGGTCTGCTTTACTGTTTTACTTTTATCTTGGGTCCGTCTGGCTCTAATGGGGTTTTTGTTACTTGTTCCCCTGACTTCACCTGTCCTTGGGTTTAGCTGGCACAAATGGCATTAATTGGGTCTCTGTTCTCTAGCTCCCAGACCAGGATGACTGAAGCTATGTAATCTCTGGTTAGGGAGGAGAGGTGCGAACCATTGGTGTTCTTGCTTAGGGGAGATAAGGTCTTGAGATTCACTGGCTGGCCGTAAGTTGCTCAAACTGTTTTGCCTGGTTTAATTTTCTTGTCTCGCTTTCCCCATTCCACTTGCCCAGGAATTTTCCTAGCTTCTTACTATCCTGCCTCATTGGTACCAAAAAAAAAAAAAAAAAAAAAGTAAAAGATCTCATTAATAATTTTTTACACTCATTACATGTTCAAATAAAAATATTTTGGATATGTTGAGTTAAGCAAAATATATTATTGACTATATTATCACTATTTTATATATTAAATATCATTATATATAGCAAAATAATATAAATGTCACATTAGCATTAATATTACTTTACTGTATTAATAGAGATACATTATATACAGGAATATAGTATTATTATATATTTCCTATATTATCTAACTATATATTTTATATAGTATATGATATAATTATATTTTAATATTATATAATTATAAATATTTTATTATCTATTATAATTATATTTATTAAATTGATGAGTGATTTAATATTAATATTTATTACTAACATTAAACATATTATATAATATATTGGTGTTCATATAATCATATAATGCATAATATTTATATAATACAGCATTTGTCATTGTTAATATAACAATTATATTACATCATTAAATAATATATTACTAATATTTCATCTGTTTCTTTTTATTTTTTTACTTATTTATTTTTTAGAGAGGCAGCAAGGGAAGGAGAGAGAGAAGGAGAGAAACGGCAACTGGTTGCTTCTCGTGTGCGCCCCAAGCAGGGATCAAAACTCACAACCCAGGTAGGGATGTGCCCGGACCAGGAATCGAACCGGTGACCTTTCACTTTGCAGGATGATACCCGACCAACTGAGCCACGCCGGTCAGGGCTCATCTGTTTCCTTTTTAAATTTTTTTTTCAGTCCTTGCCCAAGGATATGTTTATTGACTTTAGAGAGAGAGGAAAGGAGAGAGAGACACATGCACACAACAGTGTAAGAGAGAAACATCGATGTGAGAGAGAAACATCTTCCGTAGGCTCCCTCGCCGGGAATCGAATCCCCAACCAGTTGAGCCATCTGGCCAAGGCACTTTTTAATTTTTTAATGTGGCTACTAGAAAATTGAAAAGCACCTATGTGGTTGGCTCGTATTTGTGTTGGCCAGTGCTGGTCTGTACAATATTTCTAGCAAATACACGCACACGAACACACACGCACACACAATACTACACAGAAATGTCTTAAAGTCAATTATACATAGCAACATTTCAACATGGATTTTATTTTCATTATAAGTAATGCACACTAGCTGTTCACAAAGTCAGAAGGTTACATACTGTATGACTCCATTGATAGAACATTCTCCAAAGGGCAAAATTACAGAGATGGAGGCGGATCCGTAGTTACCAGGGGTTCAGGACAAGGCTGAGGAAGGCGGAGGGAAGTGGGAGTGGCTAAAAAAAATGGGGGTCACACCGGATCCTGGTGATGAAAGTGTCTTGTACCTGGATCGTTCAATGTCAACATCCTGGTTGTGGTTTCATAACGTCATTTTGCAAGATGTTTCTACTGAAAGAAGAAGATCAAGGGGACACAAGACCCCTCTGTCTCACTACTTACAACTGCACTAGAGCCTATGATGATGTCAATATAGAGTGTTTAATTTTTTTTAAGGGCAGGCAAACAGTAGTTTACAAAATAAAAAGTTCAAGTCCTCGGTGACCCTATGGCCTGGAAGTACGAGAACAATGATTCCCTCCCTCAGCCTTCAAAATGCCTTCGGCCTGTTTGATTTTCTCCATAACGACATACCATGTTTTTACTTAAAACTTTTTTAAAACCTCATTTAAGTAACATTTTAACTTATTGTTTTTCTGGAATTCAACTCATTGACAAAAGCTTAGTAGGTCCATGCACTTTTTCTTTGTCCTAAACAAGAAAAATTTTGGAGACGCCAGTTAACATTTTTTTCCAACTCTCCATAAAATAAATACATAACTATTAAAACAATTTTTTTTATTGATTGATTTGGGTTTTTTTGAGAGAGAGAGAGAAAGAAAAGGAGAGAGAGAGAAACATCGATTTGTTGCTCTACCTATTGATGCATTCATTGGTTGATTCTTGCATGTGCCCTGACAGAGGATTGAACCCACAACCTTGGTGCATCGGGAGGATGTTCCAACCAACTGAGCTACCCAGCCAGGGCCCAGTACATAGCTATTTTTGAAAAGTTAGAATGTTTCCACTCTTCTGTATTCGATGTCTTTGATGTATTTTCTTTGCACCTTCTTCATCAATGTGAGCATGTTGCTCTCTGGGGGGTACTCTTGGAATATTGGTGTCTGTTCATTTTTCAAAGTGCTTGGATGAAGAGAAAAGTCGTGTGGCCCCTAGAAGGAAGGTGTAATGACAGGCAGATGGTGTCCAGGGAGGCCTCCCCTCACAGGACCTGGCTGTTCTGGGTTGGGGCGTCCACAGTGGAGAGTGTGAAGGACTTGGACTCCCTGACCATGGACTCCTCGGTCAGCACATTCCTGATCATGGTGGGCAGGGACTGGAGGAAGCGCGCATGGAAGCCCCGGGCGGCCGCCACGTAGATGATGGGGTTGATACAGCAGTTAACGTAAGCAATGGAGACGCACAGGGCATCCAAATATATCGTGTCTTTGAAGACTTGTGTGTTCGGATGGGAAAAGGCCAGGAACATCCCCGTCACTTGGTAGGGCAGCCAGAAGACAAAGAAACTGGTCACTACCGCCGCCACCACCTTGAGTGTCCTGGTGGAGCGCGTGGCACTGCGGCTCCACGCCCGGATCAGAAGGAAGGTGTAACAAACAGACAGCGTGACTAGTGGACACAGGAAGCCCACGACCAGTCGGATGGTGGCCACGGCCCTCTCATTATGGAAGCCATCTACACCGTAGTCAATGGTGCACAATTCCTTGTATGGAAAGTACGTTATGTACAACTTGCGAAACATGAAGGAGGGAATGCTCAGCAGTAGGGCCAGGCCCCAGGCGACAGCACAAGCCACCCAGGCCAAGTAGGCCTGTCTGTAGTTCTGGCACCAGATGGGATTAAACACCAGCAGAAAGCGGTCGGCGCTGATGGTGGCCAGAAGCAGGATGCTGGCGTACATATTGAAAAGGAGGAGAGAGGGGATGATGTAACAGGCAGCGCTCCCAAAGAACCAGGAGCCATTCTTGAGGGTGGTCACAAACAAGATAGGCAGTGCCAGGCAGGAGAGGAGGTCAGCCACCGCCAGGTTGAGAAACCAGATGGCATTGATGTTGCGTCTGGTCTCAGACCCCGTCACCCAGACCACCAGGATGTTGCCTGGCACTCCCACCACGAAGACAACCGCGAAGATCACCAGGGCGATTATGTCTGGAGTGCTCAGCCTTTGCGAGTGGGAAGGGTTATCCACAAGTGTGTTGGTATCCAGGGTGAAGGACTCATAATTGCTGTAGTCAGCGGTGACGTTTACCATGGGGTCCTAGTGGGATGAGAGAGGCAGGGAGAGCCTGAGTCTGCAGACAGGTGCGGGGGCCCGTCAGAAGGCCCATCCCCCCGCTTCCTTGAGCCTCACGCTTCCCCGGGAGAAATGGGAGACTGCTGAGGGCTGACAGTCAGCAGGGGCATCGTAACACTTATTAAAACACAGGGTCCGGTAGGAACGACGCCTGCTTGAGTGTGGCTGGTAGGGTAGATACTATAGGTGTAATAATTTATAGTTTTAATTGGAACATTTCACCTAAAATGTCCGACGGTGTGCTTGAGCGGGACAGTGTTGTGTTACAGAGTGACAGGCTTGTGATTTTGCCATAAAAAGGGGCGCCATTTGTGCCGGACCCTGTATTAAAAATCCCTGTCTTGCTGGTTGGACTCCCTGCCACCCTGCCACCTCCCCATGAAGCCCCCAGACTTCCTCGCGACTCAGCAACCAAATGAACAGAGTCTAGGCCTGCCGCACACTGTGGGTGCTCTGCATTCTGCTGGTTAGTACTCAGGACGTGCTGCTGGTTGGGTATTTTCAACAGCACCAACAGGCTCAGATGAAATAACTAGTTGTCTCCACCCCACTATCACCCCCTTCTGTTGTCTTTCACCCACGGGGGCAGCTCTGTTCGGTCTGGGGTTCGCCACCTAGAGAAGGCAGTGGTTCGGCAGAGCCTCACATATTCGGGCACAACGCTTAAGGGAGCGGGGAGAGAGAGGGCACAGAAAAACCAAGTCCTCACAACAAATAATACCGTAAGGCAATGTTTTGTTTGTTTTTTAACCTTGGTGTCATTCTTTACTCTGTTTTTAAAATATTTTATTGCCCTGACTGGTGTGGCTCAGTGGGTTGGTCATCATCCTGAAAACCGTAGGGTCGCCAGCTCGATTCCCAGGCAGGGCACATGCCTGGGTCACGGGTCAGGTCCCCACATGGGGGTGTGCAAGAAACAACCAGTCAACGTTTCTCTCCCTCTCTCCCTCCCTTTCCCCTCTATAAAAATGAATAAATAAAATATTTTATATTATTTACTCTTAAAGATTTTATTTATTTTTAGACAGAGGGGAAGGGAGGGAGAAAGAGAGGGAGAGAAACATCAATCAGTTTCCTCCCATGCGCACCCTGACTGGGGACCACACCCACAGCCCAGGCATGTACCCCAACTGGTGACCTTTTGCTCCATGGGACGATGCCCAACCAACCGAGCCACACCGACCAGGGCTGTAATGCAATATTTTAAAGAATCAAAAACGCTTATCTGCAAAGATATAGGTACCTCTATGTTCATTTACAATAGCCAAGACCTGGAAACCACCCACGTGTCTTTCAGTGGATGACTGGACAAAGAAGGTGTGGTACATATACAAGGAAATACTACTCAGCCATCCAAAAGGATGAAATATTGCCAATTGCAGCCACATGCATGGATCTTGAGAGTATCGTGCTAAGTGAAATAAGTCAGATAGAAAAGGACAAGAGCTGCATGATTTCACTCCTACGTGAACTATAACACAAAGCAACAGTACTGCATAGAGAATAGAGTCGATAATGTTGCAGGAACTACGTGTGGTACCAGGTGGGTACAAGACTTATCAGTGGGATGCTTATTATAAGAATGTCTAGCCACTGTGCTGTACACCTGAAACTAATAGAAAATAATAACGAATGTCAACTGCAATTAAAAAGTTTTAAAACTAGATTGTAAAAGACAACGAAGCAACAAATGAACAAAACACACTAAAAAACCGCACGGATACAGACAACAGAATGATGGTTACCAGAGGAGAAGGAGGGTGAGGAGGGGAAGCAAGCCGGTAAAGGGGGGGGTGTCAAGTACAAGGTGACAGAATGAGACAAGACTTTGGGTGGGGATCACACAATGGAGCCCACATACGTCACATTGTAAAGCTGTACGCCGGCCATTTATATAATCTTATTCACTGGTGTGACCCCAATACATTTAATTCTTTTTTTAAATCCACGGTAGAAAAAAGCTCGAATAAAGACAGGTCGCCACAACTGTGTGTTTCACAAGACGCGAAGGGCGCCGCCCGAGCAGCCCACAGCCTGCGCTCCCAGCGGGTCTCTGCCGGTTGACAGCGGTGTGCAAACTTATCGGGCAATGCGGAGTTTTATTTACAGTGCAGTCACGCCGTTGGGGTCTTGGAGGTTTCTTTATTATTTTGGGGGGAGGGGGCGGTCGATAGAACTTTTCTGGCTTTTCCTACGTGGGTCAGACCAAGGGAGCGCACTCTGCCAAGTGCAGATATAGGGGTGCGCGCGTGCGCGTGCGCCCTGGGCTCTGGGAGCGCTCAGCTCAGGTTGTCCCACGTGAAGCCTGCATGGCCCTCGCTCGGCAGGTTCCATTCCTGCTCTGGGCCTCTGTTTCTTCCCTGACTGACCGCTAGCAGCCGGTCACAAAGCCTCGGTGTCAGAGCAGAGAGAAAATATTTGGGGACAGCAAGAGAAAGAATAAGAAGTAGGAATAAGAGGTTCTCTCCTTGGAGTGAGCTTATATGCCGTTCTCTCTCGGACATGTACCTTTTTTCTTTTTCTTTTTTTTAAGCGTAGGGGCCCTCGTGAGACTTGCAATCAGGGGAACCGCAGGCAGCAAAACCCCTAAACTTGGCTTTTCTCCGACTTCTCAAGGAGCCAAAGCGGCCCAGCCCAGACCCTCTCCTGTTGCTTCTTCTACGCTAAGCCCTTCCTTGTTTCACTGTCCCCAGCTTTCATAATTGTACTCTAAAATTTAAAAAAAGAAAAAGAAAAGAAAGAGGTCTAAGAAATAGATCTTTACCTTGCTGAAGGGAAGGCAGGGAGGATGAAAGGAATAGAGAAGGATGGGAGTTCAGGAACAAAGATTAGGGCCCCGACAGGTGCGGTTCCGTGGGTTGGGCCTCACTGTGCAAAGCAAACGGTCATCTGTTCAATTTCCGATCAGGGCACAGGCCTGGGTTGATCCCTGGTTGGGGTGCCTATGGGAGGCACCCAATCTATGTTTCTCTCCCTCTATTTCAACCTCACCGCCCCTCTCTCTAAAAATAAACACATGAAAACCTTTTTTTAAAAAAAGAGTCCATTTGGGAAAGTCGTTCTTTAGCGGAGACTTTTAAGAATAATTGCTGCAGGAGGAATGACAGAATTAAGAAAATAATGGATCTACATAGTGATCACTGGCATCTGATTAAAAGCATCAGGTGGAAGGTCGACAGCAACTTTACAATAAACGGGTCGGGCTGGCCCCCAAAACCCACCAGCCAACCTCAGCACCCGGAGAAGAGAGACGTCCAGACCTTCCATTCTATCTGATGTGACACAGTAGAGAGGACCTAGCATCACCTATGAATTCCCCCCAAAAATGGAACTTCATCGAATCGAGTGTCTAAATCTAAAACTATCAGATTACAAGAAAAGAGAGAGAGAGAGAAACACAACAAAGTTCCCCACAGGGACCAAATGAACCCAGTCAGACGGTGGGAAACTCCGCAGCACGAATGGCCAGGTTTCTCCCACACGTCAACAGCATTTTTTAAAAAGGAAAGGGAAAGGTCATGGATTGAAAGAGGTCTAGGGGGCACACCAAGCAAAGGCAACATGGAGACCTCGTTTGGATCCTGATTGGAATAATCGCCTGGAAAAAGTTTTGAGACACTCTGGGAGATTTAAAAGCGAACTATTTCTTGACAATAGTAAGAAATAGATGCTACTTTTATTAAGGGTGATATGGGTTCGTGTTTCTGTTCTTTTAAAAAGGAGAGAGAAAGTCTTTTCAGGTAAAGACACAGCCGGTGAAATAAGATGACTTGGGTTTGCTTTAAAACCCCACAGCCGAAGGAAAAGGGAGGGAGGGAGGGAGAAAAAGGGAGGGGAGGGAGGGAGGAAGAAGGAAGGAAACTCTGGATGACTAAGAATGTCAAAGTGTTGACAACGGTTGAATATCGGTGATAAGTGCCCTCAAGGTTGATAACACCATTTCTCTGCTTTTGTGTGTTTGAACTTTTCTATAATAAAAGAAAGCACAGAGGAGTCCTGAGCACTTCTTCCCAGGCTGAGCTGCTGGGAACCGTCATGCCCCCAAGGGAGAAAGGGCGCTGAGATGGCAGGAGAGCTGGAGAGAGCCTTGCAAGCAAATCTGCATCCCAGAGGCAGGGATCAGAATGATCAAAATAAGCAGCCGGTATTTAGTGAGCACCTACTATGTGCCAGGCATGCAGTCCTGACCATGACCCTAGAAGTAAGTCTTATTACTATGCCCATTTTACTGATGAGGAAACAGAGGCACCAAAAGGTGCCTATTCTGAGTTACATAGATGGAAACTCAAACCTGTATGGGGTGGGATGCAAACCCCAGCAGGCCGCCCCTGCCCATCGCCAAGGGAGGCTGTGGATGGGGTAAGGACTCTTTAGGGGTGAGCTCTGTGGTCTTGAAGCTAGCCCGTCACTGAGGGCCACTTTGTCATAAACCCAAGGGAAGAAGACAGAGAAACAGAAATCATCGTTAGGGAAATATCCGGAATTGGAGTTTTCGTGTACCTGAGCGTGTGGGCTGAGGCTGATATATACTGGAACACCCACCGAGCCCATGGAAAACACTCAAGCACCTAGCAGAGTGCCTGGTATACAGTAAAGGCTGAGAAATGGCAGCCAATGCTATTATTATTTATCAATCTTATGATTACCGAAGAACCGAGAGCTTTTTCTGAACCAATTTTTGATTTCTGATCCCTTTTCGTTACCGTAAAGTCAGCCAGGCTGAAGGTCACGGCGACTTGCTGGTATAGCCATACAGTGATTAAATTATTTGAGGGAGAATGCCAGTGGTGGCTGAAGAGTGGAGGAGCAGAGTATGGTATATCTGCACGGTGGAATATTATTCAGCCATGAAAAAGGAATGGAGTACTGCCACAAGATACAACATGCATAAGGCTCAAAAACATTTGCTGAGTGAAGAAGCCAGACACAAAGGTCACATATCGTAGGACTGCATGAATAGGAAACATCCAGAAAGGCAAATCTATAGGGGCCGCAGGGGGGTGCAGAGGCGTGGAGATGGGTTAGTGGTTGCCAAGGGCTGGAGGAGGGATGAACGGGGAGTAACTGCCTAATGGGTACCGGGTTTCTTTTGAAGGTGCTGAAAGTGTTCTGGAGTTAGCCAGAGGTGACAAATGCACGTCTGAACGCCACCGAAGCATGTACTTTACAATGGCAAATTACGTATTTCGTGAATTTCATCCAATTCAAAAAAATACCAATGTCACAAAGACAAGGAAGGGCTGAGGGATGGTTCCAGATGAATGGGGACCAAAAGCCAGGACCAGGTGACATCCTGGGCCGCAGCCTGAGGCAGGGAAAAACGAATTCACACTTGAGGGAGTTATTCCGACGAGTGAGTCCGTTTAAATACAGTCTGTAGACGAGACCCCAGTGAGACAGCTAAGTACTGCGTCGGATGTTTAATTTCCTGACATTGGTAACTGTTCTGCGCTCACGTAAGTGAATGTATTTGTTCTTGAGAAATAGAGAGATTTACTCTCAAATGGTTGAGAAAAAAAAGAAAATGATAGGGTGAGTAAATTTGGAGACTCTGGGTAAAGAGTATAGGGGAGTTTTTTGTATTATTCTTGTCCTTTTTCTATAAGCGTGAAAAGATTTCAAAATAGAGAGTTCAAATTGTTGAAATATTTCCGTTGGTAAGTAGCCCCTGCCCTGAGCCATCCGCCCCTACCATGCGCACCCCACCCCCGCAACCTTTCTTCCCATTTTCTACTCTGGGACCCTCCCCTTCCACATCCCCATGCTCCAAGTATGAAAGGGTAAATGCCAGACCCAGCAGGAGGTCCCAGACCCTGCTGGGGGTGGGGGCCGTGCAGGTAGTTAAATATATTGAATGTCCCCATGGAGATGATACAGAAGGCTAACATTTCCTCTTCCAGTTTCGCAAGCTGCCTTCCTTCCTTGACGGCAGAATGAGTCAGTCCCCAAACGCTGAGCCTCCCTGCACACCCACATTCGTCATCCCTCCTCTCATCATCTGAGGACGCTCACTCAGCTCTTCCCTCTAGCGGAGGGCAGAGAAAAGATGCTGATTCAAACACACTCTGTGGTTTCCACCCGCAACCTTGCTGACCGCTCACAGAATTTGGCCGTCGCGTCACAGCATCGCTAGAGATGGGAGGTGTCCCGTAATGGCGGGGGGGGGCTGGCTAAGTTAAAGATGGCCCGTCCAGGCAACAGAATGGCATGTCACTACCAAGAAGAATGAGGGAAGTTTACGCACTAATGTGGAAAGGGCTTCAAGATCGAGGTGAAAGAAGAAAATCAAAGGACAGTGTGTGAAAGCTACCAACAGAAGAGGAAACTAACACTCTCTCTGCGCCTTTCTCCTCCCCCTTTCTCTCTCCATTATTCTGTCTCTCTGCGTGTCTGTGCGTGTGTGTGCGCAGTCCAACTCCAGAAACAGGCAGGGGATGCCTGTAACAGCAGTCCCCCCCACCTCGGGAAGGGGCAGTAGGGGCCGAGGGCAGGCATCTGAAAAAAGCCTTTCACGGTAGGTGCTTTGCTCCTCTTGCATATAGAACCATACCAGTGAGCGCACTGCCCATTGCAAAAAAAATGGAGATTATATAGAACCTATGAAAGGATTCACAGTTCAGCCCTGGCCAATAGCTCAGCTGGTTAGAGCATCATCCCGCTACACCAAGGTTACAGGTTTGATTCCCAGTCAGGGCTCATACAAGAATCAATCAATGAATGCATAAATGGGTGGAACAACAAATAGATATGTTTCTCTCTATATGTATCTTTTTAAAAGACGGGATTCATGGTTCTACAATTCTAGGAGTCTCGAAAGATTCTTGGGATATTTCTTCATCGCACAAATACTAACTGGCTGGGAGATGGCTTCCTGACATACCTGGCATCTGCCCTCGGAGAGGTTACAGTCTGCAAGGAGAGAGAAACAAATCCGCCGTGACGAGAGCCGGGCCCGTTCAATAGAGAGGCTGGCCCTGGAGAAATATAACCACAGCACTGCTGATAGAACTTTCTGCGCTGACAGAAATACTCTCGATGGGCGCCGTCCAAGATGGCAGCCTCCTCTGTGAGGCTGTGGAGCGCGTGAAACGTGGCCCGTGCATCTGAGGAACTGAACTTTTAACTCTGTCATTTTCATTAAGTTTCAGTAGTGCACGTGACTTATGGCTACTGCATGGATCGGCGCAGGTCTGGGGGCTACTGAGACATTCCTGAGTGCTAAGCACCGTTCTAAGCGATTTCTGAGTATTCGTTCATTAATTGACTAATTATAGTGTTTATGCCACGATGACCAGAAGGGCAGGCGCTATTATTGTTTCTAAGTCCCCGGGCCCATTGTAAGAGCCCGCGTCTGTTGCGATGAGTAAAACCTCCAAAGCTGGGGAGAAGAGGAGACTGGAACCGTCCAGCTGAGGTGAGGGGCAGTGGTGGCTTGCACTAGGGCGGTGGCAGTGAGGTGACACGAATGGCTCGGAGGACAGGTGAAGGAGGAGACACGGTACTACTCACGAGGATGGCACTCATAATCACCAAGCTCTGTTCGGAGCCCTTTTCGGGTACTATCTTATCTAATCCACAAAGCAGCCCTGTGAGGGTGGTGGTTATTTGCAAAACCCATTTCACAGATGAGAAAACCGAGGCGACGGGGAGCTGAAGAGCTCTTTCCAAGTCCTCCCAGTTAGCAGGTGGCAGAGAACTTCTGAGAGTCGAACTCCAGAACGCTATCTGAGCAGCTACCAGGCCTCAAGTGCGGTGGGAAGGCGTGGCACGCATTCAAGACAAGAAGCCACAGGGTCAGAGAGAGGGACCGCACTACACACCAAAAAATGAAAGAAGGTCAGCGTGGCTGAAAGGTGACCAAGATGAGGTTGGAAGACCTACAGGTACCATGTTAAAGAATTTGTATTATTCTGGGGTAATGGGGAGCCACGGATTGTCTTTGGGTTGCAGAGGGACTCGGTTAGCGTTCAGTTTTCAAAGATTCCCTCTGGCTGCTGCTAGTAGGTGAGACTAGAGGCTGGAGGGCTAGACAGGAGGCCAGCGCAGGGATCCAGGCCCGTGAAGATGGCGTAGGAATGACGGCCGAGAAGAAAAGAGAAGTGGGAAGACTTAAGAGTATGCAGAAGAGCAGGACACGACCTCCTTCCTTGAGCACTTGTGGGCTGTTTCTGGAAGGATCCACTGTGAACTAGTGTCCACAGTTGCCTCGGAGAGCAATGACGGGAGCCTGAGACTCTGGGGAGAGCGGGGAGAGTGACTTTCCACTGCATAGCCTCTGCTGCTGGGACTATTTTATAGAAAGAAAAAAGAAGTCAAGCCCTGGCCAGGTGGGTCAATTGGTTGGAGCATCGTCCCATACTTCAAAATGTTGCAGGTTCAATCCCTGCTTGGAATGTGTACGGGAGGCGACCGATATTGCTCTCTGACATCAGTGTGTGTGTGTGTGTGTGTGTGTGTGTGTCAAACAATCAATAAACGTATCCTTGGGAGAAGACTTAAAAAAAAGAAGTTGAAGCTAATGGTGGGCTCTAGCAGGGTCTCAAGAGTGGGATGAGGGTGATGAAGCAAAGCCAGGTCCCTCCCTGGTCCAGTCAGGGTACTCTCCCATTTCCCCTTTCTCCAGATGAAGCAAGAAGTGACCATTTAGCAACAGCAGGTGCTAAACCACAGACCTGCCTCACCTAGACCCAGGCCTGGGGGCACATGTGTGCAAGGGTCTCCCTCCTGTAGCCTGGATGTGGCCTCCCTCTGAAATTCCCAGAGTCCATGAGACAGCCTGGTTCTACCACCAACCACCAAAGAACCCAGGCTGTTAAACAGGAGAAGGTCTCACGGACCGGGTAGTTCTTGCTAAATGCCGTTCTCACTATATGTTAAAATATAGCACAGTATTTTGCAGCCTGGTTGCAAACTGAGATGAGCTTGGCAGAAACCCAACCAGATAAGTCTAGCCAACGGCAAAGAAGAAATCAATGTGTAATTGACCAAATGGTGTAAAGGAGCCCCATAGCTAAGCCTCCCATCCAAGAGGTACACCTTGGGATGTAAATCCCCCATCTCTCAAACCCTGGCTGGTGTGACTCAGTGGATTGAGCACTGGCCTGTGAACCAAATGGGTGCTGGTTCGATTCCCAGTCAGGGCACATGCTTGGGTTGCGGGTTCCCTGGTGGGGGGCGCATGAGAGGCAACCACACATTGACGTTTCTCTCCCTCTCTTTCTCCCTTCCTTCCCCTCTGTCTATAAATAAAATCTTTAAATCCCCCCCAAACCAAGTTTGAATAGAGCAAAAGTGGTGAACCATCTTGTCTCCACTCCTGCCTCAGTTTCCCTGTCTCTACAATTCAGAGCACCTGAATGTCCAGGTCCAAACTGGCTCTTTCCAGCCTCCCTACCTTTGTTCCGGCCACTCCCACTCCCACTGCCCAGGAGGCCTTTCCTGGATCCTGCACTTGAGGAAGAAAATCTCTTCCGAGACCCAAGTGTTCTTCCCTGGGGAACTTTCAGATCCCAGCCTCATGGCCTTGCAGTGTTTCCCTTGACAATCTTACTCCTTAGCATGTCCCAGCCCAGGAGTGGGAGAGTCTGAGCTGAGGGTGAGGGAGGAGACAGAAGACAGGGAGAAGGGGTGAATGAGCGGGGGAGGGGGGCCCTAGAAAGGAGAGAGCAAGGGTTCCGGGGCGCACTTCCCTTCTAGACTCACCATGTTCAGGTCTCCCGAGGTCTCTGTGTTCTCCGCTGGGCAAAGGTCCTCTTGCCAGAGGGCTGTGGTTTTTAAAAGCCCAAAGGGAGGGTGCAGAGAGGCTGGAAGGAAATGACCCGTCTCTCTCCCCTAAGGTTCTCATTGGTCTGCACACTGGGCACCCTGGCCCGGTGTCTTCTGCAGGGCAAAAAAGGGAGTCGGAGGAGGGAGGTCAGAAATCAGAAAGCTGAAGAAGTTCCCTCCAGCTGAAGGAGGGAGAAAGCCAGATGGACACGTCACCTGCGAGATGACGTGACCTCAGTCCTTGGCTTCTTGAAGGAAAGATTTCACTCGAGAAAAACTGCAGTAAAGCAAGTAAGAATGCATTGGCCGCAGCAAAATATACTCAAACAGGACGCTTATTAAAGCTGGGGACAGCGAAATGGGGAAGGGCTTAGCCTAGAGGAAGCAACAGGAGAGCCCAGCCTGGGCTGCCTTAGCTCCCTGGGAAGCCAGAGAAAAGGGGGCCTTGGGGACACGTGCAGCGGGTTAGCCCGGAATGAGCTGCCACTGCCCATTGCTCCCCTGGTTGCAAGTCTCCTGGGGTCCCTCGGAGTTCAGGGGATGCGTCCCAGTAAGGGACGAAGAGGTGGAAGGGAAAGGCGTGGGTGTGCTTCCAGGGAAGGGAGAGTGCGGGCTGGGACCTTTATCCGGGGAGTTTTTATTGCTCTCTCTGGGTGAGGACTCTTAAGGGAGGTCTCGGGGGAGAATCTCAATAGACTATTTATTCCTCAGCTTCCCAGGTGTGTCCTCTCTGGGTCACGGCCTCCACCGATTGGTCAGCGCCAGGGTTGGAGGCCATTAGCCAAAGCAGGTGGTCCTAAAGCAGCCATGATGTCACTTGTCTGATTTTGCTCCTTTTCTGGGCCTAGAGCTGAAACACAATGGAGGCCTCCTTGACGTAGGTGTTATGCTAAGGGAGGGAAAGCCGGGAGTCTAAACTGCATGACCAGCGATATGCTAGGGGAGGGAAGGTCACCCTAAAGGGCGTGGTCCTCATTTCCCCAGTTTTGCCCATTGCCAGGCACCTGGGGCTTTCTGGCCTGGAGACTGTCTGTACCTGGCCCCTCGTGCTTGCTCTGCTCAGGCCTCACTGCCTGCCCTGACCTAGATTTGGCCCTTCTCTGGGCCTTGGTTACCCTGTTTGAGGCCGCTGCTCTCTCACCTTCTAGGGCCCCTGAGTTGAAAAGCTCAGGGGTTCAAAGGGCTTAAATTCCCCTGAGGTACTGGGAAGTGGGAATGGTGAGCCCCAGCCTTCCAACCAGGTTGCTTGGGGGCCCAAAGAGGCAAATCAGGTGTGCGAAGGTGGCCCAGTGCTTGGGGACTGTTAAATCGTCCTCCCCGGGGCTTTGAGGTCGGCACACGACCACACACACACACACACACACTGGGCCAGAGCTATCCTTTCCGGCCTCGTTCTGGGTTCTCGTGGAAATGTGCTGGAGCCTGGGTGGAGCCCAGGTCACTGTCCTATTGCTGCTGGCACGAACCACAAGCCCGGAGGCGGCATCCGGCATCAGGCGGTCAGCAGGGCTACGGGCCCTCTGCAGGCGCCAGAGAATCCGTCCCCACCTCTTTCAGCTTCTGGTGACTGTCAGCATTCCACAGCTGGTGGCCATCACTCCCGTCTCTGCCTCTGGGGTCACATCTCCTTTGTTCCTGCTGTGTGTCTCAAATCTCCCCCTGCCCCCCTCACAGAAGAACCGATGTGATTAGATTTAGGGTCCGCCCTGAATAATTCAGGATAATCTCCCATTTCGACGTCCTTAACTTATCAGTGAAGTCGCTCTTGCTGTATAACTTCACGCCACAGGCTCCGGGAACGAGGACGTGGAATCAGTGTGGAGTTCTCTTCCGCCCGCCACAATGGGCGTGGTCATGATGAGGGAAGCTGGCGGGGGCTCACTTTGCCGACGCCCTCCTGCAACCCAGGAACCGATCCTCCACGGCTTTCCTCCACAAATAGGATTTTCCTACAGAGACCTCCGATTTGTAAAGATCTAGCTTTCTTTTCATTGCAAAGGTAATCCGTGCACTTTGCAAATATTTAAACTATCCAGAAATGCACTCCCTACACACACACACACACACACACACACACACACACACACACACACAAGCAGTTTGGAGGGTATTCATCCAGACTTTCTCAAATGTGGTGTTTGTGTTTGGGAATGGACATGCGGGTGCACGATGGTCAGCAAGGCTTAGTTCCACTCAAAGAAGCCATGTGTATGGTCTACATTACCCAGCAAGGATTTTGAAAAGTTGATTATTTGTGGGGATTTGATGCTGATAGAAATGCAGGGTTATTTATACCAATCCTTACCTGAAGGGGGCGCTTTTGCGCTGTAAGGCGACTCAGGCGGCCAGGCCACACCCCCTTGATATTTTAGGATTTGGGATCAAAGTTGCTACTGCCTTAAATCATGGTTTCTTAACATTTTCCCTGCCCTGGATCCTCGGTGAAACTATGAACCCCTTCTCAGAGTAACATTTTTGCAACTTTTTGTTTTTATGTAATTTTAAACGTAACAGGAAGCCCTGGCTGGTGTGGTTCAGTGGATTGAGTGCGGGCCTGTGAACAAAAGGGTCACTGGTTCAATTCCCAGTGAGTGCACATGCCTGGGTTGCAGGCCAGGTCCCCAGCTGGGGGTATACGAGAGGAAACCACACATTAATATTTCTCTCCGTGTCTTTCTCCCTCCCTTCCCCTCTCTCTCTAAAAAATTAGTAAATAAATAAAATCTTCAAAAAAAAATTAAAAACTTAAAGGGAAGTGGCAAAAGTAGTCAAAGCAACTCCTGTATACCCTTCACCTAGAGTCCTCACTGCTGCATCGGCCTGTGGACTCACTGCCACTGTGTGCGGAGGGCGGGTGCTGCCCATCAGGCTTCTCCAGAGAAACGTAACTATAATGGAGGGGGTGGGGGAGGGAGCGGAAGAAGAGAAAAAGAGAGAGATTCGTTGTAAGGAATTGAATCATGAAATTGTGGAGGCTGGAGGACGGAAACTAACACACGTGACCTATATGTATGTAACTACGTGTCTATATATCTATCGGCATTTTTCCCTGAATCATCTGAGAGTAAGGTAATTGGAAACATCATGCCTCTTTGCCCTGAATTCTTCAGTGTGTATGTTTTAAGGACGAGGCTATTCTCTGTCATAACCACGCTGCGATTTTGAAATAAGGAAATGTATTATCAAGACAACACTTGTACGTAACCCGGGCTCCTTGCTCAAACTTCGTCAACTGTTCCAATGATGTGATTCTATCACTATTTTTTTCAGAATCCCTTTTTTGTAAATACATTTAAAAACACCTTGTTTTGTATTAACAGCATGATAAAACTACTGTTCATTGGAAGTGGGTTTATTTCATCTCTCCCCTACTGGGGAAATTTTAGGGGGTTTGCAACATTTCCGTTCGTACTGCAGCAGCCATCCATCCTGCTACCTGTGTACAAGAGCTTATGGCAGATAACTCTCTAGAAATGAAATTGTCATCTTTATGCTGGTGTCTCTTCATCCTCAAGACCCAGACCCTTGCTATCTGACATAGCAGCCACCAGCCACATATGGCCACTGGGCAAATCAAATGTGGCGAGTCCAAATGGAGATCTGCCATGAGCATAATACACACACCGGATTTCAAAGACTTACAGTAAAAAAAAGAAAAAGAAAATTGTAAAAGATAGCAAAAATTTTTATATTGCATTACATGTTAAGGCAATATTTTGGATAAATTGGGCTAAGCAAAATATATTATTAAGTATGTTATTACATAATTAAAGATCATTTTATATAACAAATAATATAAATTTATAACATTAAAATCATTACTATGACTATAATATATTAATATTGCATTGGTATTCATCTAATATATAACGGTCATATTGTTAAAAATGTTACTATTATTATTTCATCCATTTCTTTTTACCTTCTTAATGTAGCTACTAGGAAATTTAAAATTATCTAGGAACCTTGCATTGGAGGCTCACATTATATTTTTATAGTACTGCTACCATTAGCCCAGCCAGGCAGTTAAAGCTGTGTGCCAGGACACACATAATTTGACAAGGAAAGCCATTTCTGAGTGTTACCATTGAGTTCATTTTTTTTCTCTCACAGATAGCATGTTCAACTCACGGATTCTCCTTTGGGGTCTAAGGTGGCCGTTGGAGCTCGCTCCACATCCCAATAGGAAGGGAAGAAGGAGGGAGGGGTGCAGATGTCCAATTTTTCAAGAGTGAAACTCAGAAGTAGCATGCTTTGCTTCCCACTCACAGCCCATGGGCTAGATAGAACTCGGTTACCTGGCCGCACCTAGCTGCAAGGGAAGCTGGGAAACCTAGTCTTGAGCTGGGTGTTTCTATGTCCTGCTAAAACGATATATTCCAGTGAACAAAGGGGAAAAAATGTACTGGAGGACAACTAGAAGTCAGCCACCAACAGTGTCAGGAGGGGTAGCTTTAATTTAAATAAGGCAGTCTCATTTATTATTGTTTAAATAAATCTAACAGAGGAACATGTGTGAGAAAAGAAGGGTGTGCCAATGATTTTGTTCTGGTTTTCTAAAGAAAACACACACATTCAAATAATAATGTTAGGATCATACATTATTAAGTCAGATAACTATAAAACATAGGAATAGCCCACCAGACCACTTTCATTTCTGGCACCAACTGCAAAATATGCAGGATTCGAAGTCCACCTTGCTCTGACACCAACTGTAAGTTTGAGAATAACCCAAGACCGCCCTGGCTGGTGCGGCTGAGTGGGTTCAGCGCTGCACTGTGAAACAAAGGGCTGCTGGTTTGATTCCCAGTCGGGGCACATGCCTGGGTTGCCGGCCAGGTCCCCAGTAGGGGGCCCACGAGGGGCAACCACACATTGATGTTTCTCTCCCTCTCTTCCCTTCTCTCTAAAAATAAATAAACAAAGCCTAAAAAGTAAATTAAAAGCTTTTGTTTTTTTTAAGACAGAATCCCCAAGACCACCCTTTATCAGGTTTGATAATTTGCTAGGACTCCCAGAACTCTCTAAAAGCTCTTATGTTCATGGTTTATTACATCGAAAGGATAAGGATTAAAATCAGCCAAGGGAAGAGAGGCCTGGGGCAGGGTCTAGGAGAGTCCGGCACTCTGCACCCGAAGCGTCTGGCGGTCCCCTCCCAGGCAAGCCGTGGACAGTGCTTCCTCAGCAACAATGTCTGACAGCACAGACGGAGTGGCGCCAGTCAGGAAGCTTACCCAGGCGTTGGTGTCCAGTCTTTGCTGGGGTTTGGCCACATAGATCTGGTTCAGTCACCAACATGGCCGATCTTGGTCTCCAGCCCCTCTGCAGGTCTAGGTGATACCACATGACCCAAAGCCCTCACCCTGTCACAGTGTTAGGCTGCCAGGAGTGGCCCAAAGCACCAGATAAGCAAACACTTTTATCAGTCAGGACACTCCAAGGGCTTAGCGGTTGCCTCCTAGGAGCTGAGGGCGAAAACGGAGGTCTGGCCCTGGCCAAATGACTGAGTTGGTTAGAGCATCGTCCCGTGCACCAAAAGGTTGCAGGCTCAATTCTTGGTCAGGACACATACCTAGTTTACCAGTTCGATCTCCACTCCGGGCATGTATAGGAAGCAACTGATCGGTGTTTCTTTCTCTCTCCCCCTTCCTCCCTTTTGCCCTCCCTCCCTCTCTCTCTCCCACTCTCTCTAAAATCAAGGAATGTATCTCCTGGTGATGATTAACGAAAAGAAAAAGAAACCGGTTGTATTTGTTTCCTGTAGGGGCCCTAAAAAATGGCCGCAAACTGAAACTGAGGTATGGGCAGAGTCATGCCCCTCGTGCCGCCTCCGAAGACACAAGGAGAAGGGTCCAGCCTGGCATCTTCCAGCTTCTGGGGGCCCCAGGTGCCCCTGGGCCGGGGGCTGTGCTGCTCCAACCTCTGTCTCTGTCCTCACATGCATTCTCCTCTATGTCTGTGTCCCCGATAAGAGCACTTGCTGTTGGGTTTAGGGCCCATCTGGGTAATTCAGGACGATCCCATCTCAAGACCCTTGACTTAATCACATCTTCCAAGGCTGCCTTTGCCAATGAGGTCACATTCACCAGTCCCAGATGAATGTGTCTTTTGGGGAGGACACCGTGCAACTTATTACAGTGGCAGTGTTCCAAAGTGCCTGCACCATGTTGCATTCCCACCAGCAGATTCTCTTATTTTAAGGGTCCTGAACTGAGCTGGATTGGGGGAACAAGGGGAAATGGGGCAGTGGGGTGGCGGGGGACCTCCTTAGGTTAGCTGTCTTCCAGGTTTTTAGCCCCTTACTCCCCAAAGTGCAATCCCCAATCCCCCTTCCGCAGCGTCAGTGTCTCCTGATGAATTAGAACCTGCATTTTAATGAAGCTCAGGTGATTTCTGAGCACATTCATGGCTAAGAAGCATTGGACGAGCATCGCTGGGAGAGGCTGGCAGCCCCCAGTGTGGATTTTTTTTTTAAATCCTCACCAGGGGATATGTTTATTGATTTGGCAGGGGAGCTTGATGTGAGAGGGAAACATCAATTAGTTGCCTCCCATATGCGTCCCAGTCGGGGATCAAACCTACAGCCTTGCCCAGACTGGTGTAGCCCAGGGGTTTGGGCAATGTTCCACAAACGAAAGGATCACCTGTTTGATTCCCAGTCAGGGCACATGGCCTGGGTTGTAGGCCACGTCCCCGGTTAGGGGCGTTCATGGGGCGACCCGCCGATGTTTCTCTCTTGCTCTGTCTCCCTCCCTTCCCCCTCTCTAAAAATAAATAAATAAAAAGACCTGCAACCTAGGTATGTGCCCTGTCCAGGAATTGAACCCACAACCTTTAGGTGAATGGGACAATGCTCCAACCAACTGAGTGATCTGGCCAGTCCCCCTTGTGTGGATGTGTTAAGCCCTCACCTTTTTCAGGGTCTATGGTTTGGTCATTTGCAATCAGCTGAACGTGAAGACAGAGATGTTTTCTTGGAAATAAGCAATTTATATAATTCTCTATTTTTAAACTGTTTAATATACCCCCCGCGAGAAGACAAAGCCTGGTATAAAACACATGAGAAAAATTAAAGTAAAACAAGATCTAGAGAAAAGTGGCAGTTTTGCTGGAGTTCCCCAAAAGCAGACACTGAGGTAAGGTCTTGGGTGACGGTCATTTATTTAGGAGCTGATCTCTGGTCTCAACAGTGGAGAGAACTGAGTCAGGGAAGGTAGTCAGGGAAGGGTGTGTTGGGCAGTGGGGTACAGTTGGGCACAATGGGGGCTCCATCCTGCTGGGGACTTTCCGAGGAACCAACAAAACATGCCTCAGGGTCCCCCCTCCACTTCGTTTTTTCATCCTCACCCAAAGATATGCTCATTGATTTTAGAGAGAGAGGGGTAGCGAAGGAGAGAGAGAGGGAGAGAAACATTGACGTGAGAGAGAAACATCGACTGTTTGCCTCTCACGAGCATCCTGACAGGGGACAGAACACGCAACCTAGACGTGTGCCCTGACCGGGAACCAAACCCGCGAACTTTCAGCTCATGCGACTATACTCCAACCAACTGAACCATATGGGCCAGGGTCCCCTCCACTTTTGGGGGGTATTTTTTAGATTTTTTTGTTTATTTTATTTTTAGACAGAGGGGAAGGGAGGGAGAAAGAGAAGGAGAGAAACATCAACATGTGGTTGCCTCTCGTATGCCCACTACCAGAGACCTGGTCTGCAACCCAAGCATGTGCCCCAACTAGAGAATTGAACTGGTGACTGTTCAGTTCGCAGGCTGACGCTCAATCCACTGAGCCAAGCCAGCCGGGGCCCCCTCCACTTTTTGGGCTACACATGTGTGAAGCCAGAGAAAGCTATGAGGAGAGACATGGGTGCAGAGCTGAGAGGCTGTCCATATGCAAGAAACCGTCAGCCCCAGTGGCAGGAGCACCTATTAGGTGGGCGGGGGAGGGGCACCCACAGTGTCTACTCCACGTGGATGATCCTTGACAATTTTTTTTTTACCAGAAAATTGCCTTTGGTCTGGCTAGAAGCAGTAATTCTCTTTCTGTCCTCTTTTTTTTAAATGAATAGAAATCAGTTTCTCCAGACTTTTCAATCAATGCTCAAAGAAAAATAATGTAAAACTATCAGGTTTAAGGAGCACTGAATTGTTATCTTTTCTGAAGTGCAAAATTGTCAGCATGCCCAAGAGGCTCAGATATCGCAGTTGGGGAGGGAAGAAACTATACCCAGTGAAGTGGAGTTAATAAGGCATGCAAAACAAGCATAATAAATACCCTTAGAGAAACAAGGGAGGACGTTGAAAACTTGAAGCAAGAAGAGGGTGTTATGAAGTAGAAAATAACTAGAGATAAGAAATATGAATGAGAAAATTATTGAAATACTGAACTAAAGAACTCAACAGGTATGCTAAGTGGCAGAAGAGATACAGCTAAAGATTAAATGAGTGGAAAAAAATTCAGAATAAGTGAGTGGCCTGAAAATATTATCCCAAAAGGGATCCATAAGGGACAGAGAAAAACTCTAAAAAAAGAAATAACAAGATATGTGGATGACGTAAATAAAAGTCCTAGCCCCGGCCAGTTGGCTCAGTTGGTTGGAGGGTGATCCCACATACTGAAAGGTCGAGGGTTCGATTCCCAGTCAGGGAACATATGGGAGGCAACCAATAGATGTTTCTCTCTCTCTCCCTTCCTCTCTCTCTAAAATCAGTAGAAATATCCTCAGGTGAGATTTAAAAATACAAAAAACAACAACTTCTGTCATATAGAATCTCTCTGAAGAAGAAAAGAGAGAGTGGGTAGGGAAACACTACATGAAAAATATTAACTAAGAATTTATCATAAATGTTGTTATTATAAATAATAACCAAGAACATTAACCAAGAACCAAAGACACAATACTTCAGTATCGAAATGTTACCCTGACCAGTGTGGCTCAGTTGCTTGGGCGTCAACCCACAAAACAAAAGGTCACCATTTCTATTCCTGGTCAGGGCACGTGCTTGGGTTGCAGGTTCGGTTCCTGGTCAGAACATGTATGAGAGGCACCCAATCAATGTTTCTCTCCCTCCCTCCCCTTCTCTCTCAAAATAAATAAATAAAATCTTTTTTTTTTTAACTGACATGTTGCCCTGGCTGGTGTGGCTCAGTGCATTGAGCACTGGCCTGCAAGCCAAAGGGTCGTGGGTTCAATTCCCAATCAGGGCACGTGCCTGGGTTGCGGGCCAGGTCCCCATTGGGGGGTACATGAGAGTCAACCACACACTGATGTTTTTCTCCCTTTCTCCCTCCTTTCCCTTCTCCCTAAAAATAGATAAATAAAATATTTATTTAAAAAATACTGACATGTTTACTATACAATGAGAAACACAGAAGTGGGGGATAGGGAAAGATAACAAAACCAGATAAATATTACAAAATTTAAAAATGAAGAACTAGAGAAAATCACAAAAGTTCCCAGACGGGGGAAAAAAAAAAAGAGAGAGATTACTTATAAAAGGGT